>JAJMKR010000002.1:0-73789 GCA_030563945.1 Geotrichum australiense | reverse complement strand
GGTTAGATAGTTTTAGCTGGGAAGAGATAAAATCTCCGATAGCGCCGATGTTATAATATGGAAATTTTTGTTAGTTTAGTATTTGATTATAAGTGAGTTTTTGCTATAATTATGTATTATCTAATAAAAAGTGCAGATGTTTAAAAAAAAAAAAAAAAAAAAAAAAATCAGTTTATTCCGAAATGTAGTGAAACCCGACAGAATGAAAAATGCTGAAACAAAGAGCGTTATGAAGAGGAATATAGCGAGCATTCATTCGGTGTGATCACAGCTTCTAAGCTCCGCAATGAGCAGATACTTTAGTACTTATAATATTGTATGAATCATTTAAGTTACTCCTGCCACACCTGATAGAATTCGAAAAGATTTTTTGTCTCCTCGATGAGATTATAACTTTTACTTATTATAATAAGTTCTTTATGTTCAAAGTTAAAATTTAGTGTATGATATTGTTTCATTGTGTATTGTGCTGCTGTACAATGTGTGGCATTGTGTTTCTTTCGGGGAACTAGCCAGTGAGATATTTCCCACTGCTTCGAAGTTTAGAGACATGGCGAACTAAAAAATAAAAAAAAAAAAAAAAAAAAAAAAACTTCAGGGATGACTATTCCATAATAATAATCCAGAATAATACCAGTAAAAATAAAGAAAAAAGGAGTATCTGGAATGTGATTTGTTTTTTACTCACTTACAGTAGCATTTAAGTATTACACACTACGCTCGAACATAGCCATAGCCATAAATAAACGTGAAAAGCATATGTAAACGGGTTAGCGCAGTATGGCGTGAACTAAGGCACACAATAGTTTGTAGGTAACGATTGGAACTGACTAGAGTCAAAACCAAAACGAGAAATGCTTGTTTAGCCACACATCCATAAACAAACAGTAACAAGTTAACAATGTATCCTCCAGACTGTAGATGCTGAAAGTTTAGTAAAACTTCAATCAGTCAATTCATCATTCGAATACAAACTTCGAAATGGTCTTAGAACCCTTCGCTACCTATCTATACACATCCTCTAGTGCAAATTCAGGGACGTTTCGGTACTAGCAGGTGAAAACTCCAAAGCCATAATATCACCAATCAGCTTTTTTTCGCCTTTGCAATCATCATGTCTCATTGAACAACTTGAATCAGCTCAGCTCAGCACAATTTAACTGAGCTCAACTTGACTAGAATCGAATCGGATCGACTCAAACTGAACTTTGAGTTTTTATTTTGTGAACACTTACTGTACGTACTGTAGATACTGTAGGAAATTTTTTTATTTTAATTTTCCCAAAAATTTTCTTTCCTCTCTTTTTCCTTCTTCCCTTCTCACAAAAAAAAATTAAAAATTCTCCGAAAATATCAAAACAGCTATATCTTCTACTCCCTTTGTTTTCTCTAATTCTGTGATTCAATTTACTCTACTTCATCTGATTTGGTCTGAATATATATGAGATAGGTCGGAATTCACTAAAAGTCTTTTCCTTCATCTTTGTTTTCTCGTTTTTTTCTTTTTCGTTGTGTGTTTTTCGTTTTTGTTTTACGTGTTTATTACATCGCTCTTTTACGTGTTTTCTCAATTTATTTATTCATTCGGGTACCGCATTATTTATTGATTTGATCTGATTTGACTGATTATCTACTGATTTTGTTTGATCTGATCTTTCATTAGTTTTTCTTATTGTTTTACGAATTGTTGGTATTATTGCTTGGTTTCTAGTCTTAATTATTTATTCGCAAATCCCTCAACAACAACAACAACGAATCATTTGTGTATATATATATTTGTACAATGTCTTACTCTTACGAATATCCTGCCATCAATGAAGGCTCTAATAATCAACACACTTCTCCTTCTATAAATGCATCCGCTCCTCAGCAACAACCTGCAGCTGTCGAACCGTCTTCCGAACCTAGTGCCGGAACTTCCTACTCAGAACCTAATACTACTTCAACTGGCGTCGATTCAAAGAACACTTTATGGATGGGTGAGTTGGACTCTTGGTTAGACGAGGTCGCCATCAAGAAAATTTGGTCCGTTTACGGTGAAAATGTCAGTGTCAAACTCATCAGAGACAAGTTCTCAGGTGCTCATGCCGGATATTGTTTCGTTGAATTCGCCAACGCAAATGCGGCTGCTAAGGCTTTGAGTCTTAATGGTCAGCCTATTCCCAACTCCCAAAGAACTTTCAAGCTTAATTGGGCTTCCGGCGGTGGCATCCAAGATAAAAGAGATGACAGAGGACCTGAGTTTTCAATTTTTGTCGGTGACTTGGCTCCAGATGTGACTGAATTCGCTCTCCAAAAATTGTTTCAATCTAGATATCCTTCTTGCAAATCTGCTAAGATTATGACTGATCCAGTTACTAATACCTCAAGAGGTTATGGTTTCGTTAGGTTCAGCGATGAAGGTGAACGCCATCGTGCTCTCACTGAAATGCAAGGGTTCTACTGTGGCACCCGTCCCATGAGAATCTCTACAGCCACTCCCAAAAATAAATCTATGGGTATGCCTCCTATGGTTAACCCAGCGTCTCCTGGTTTCCCTGCCCAACAGGGCGGTTTGTATCAAATGGGCATGCCATCTGTTGGATACTACAATGCAACCCAAGGTGTCAACCAGTTCACTGATCCTTGTAACACCACTGTTTTTGTTGGAGGTCTTTCGGGTTATGTTACTGGAGATGAACTTCGCAATTACTTTTCACCTTTTGGTGAAATCACCTATGTCAAAATCCCCCCTGGAAAGGGATGTGGCTTTGTTCAGTTTGTTTCTAGGCAATCAGCCGAAGCTGCTATTAACCAAATGCAGGGATACCCTATTGGTAACTCGCGTGTAAGGTTATCATGGGGTAGATCGCAAAACCAAAACGGTCCACCAAACACTCCTTATAGACCCGCACCTCCTCACCCTTATGCCAACATGCCTGCCATGCCCGGGCAACCCTATGGCGCTAACGGTGGTGCGTTTGGACCGATTAACCCTCAAGCTGCCCACATTCATCCTCCACCACCTCTTCCCCCTACTGCTAACCAGCCACAAGGCCATGATCCTACCGAACCCATTCCTGTTGCTAGATTGAACGAGCTTTACCTCGCCGCCAGAGACGGAAGATTAGATCGCGTTGAAGCTGATGGTCGTGGATACCACGGAGTTTATGCACAATAAATTTAATGGGTTTCAAAGTTTCATACGATCTATCAGCTGAGAGCCATCTCTTTCATTCGAAGGTTCCGGTTCTTGAGTTGGTAAAATGTACATGGATGAGATGTTTTCTTACTATTTATATTTGTTGATTTTGTTTGTTGATTTCGTTTTTGTTCCACATTGACTCGGTAGCTGTCTATAGATGTTTAAGATGGTACTTATAGTCTTATTTTGTCTACTATATATGCTTGGTCTATTTTTCTTTATATTGTTTTAGTTTAGTTCTTTTGATTTTTATATATTATTTAAAAAAAGTTTTATTCGTTTCTATAAGATGTTGATTATTAGTTAAGTTTTTCGGGTAAAGTGGTCGTAAGCTGTATGCCTCTACGGTTGTATGAGAGATTTGTCTGTAACATGGGTGCGTGCACGACTGGAAAAATCCCCCAGGTGGTATAACCAGTAACTATGCAGATTTAGTATTTTGAACGCTTCTTTGTAACCAGCTAGATCAATCAGCTTTATTGGATTAACTTACGTGTGCGAGTGAACAGTTTCAAGTAGGTTTGGTATAAGTGCATGAACAAGCAATATTCGAGGGAATATATTAGACTGTGGACGATGGAGCGGAATACTCTGCCATTACCTACTACCGATGCCGACGCCCATACTTCAGGCCAGGCATTTAGTTTCATCGATAATATATAACCAGTTTACTGTAAACCAGTCATCGTTTAGCTCGACTCTCTAGTTCACGAAATGTATATATTATTCTAAATGTCTACTATTAATGAACAATGATTGGTATCTTGTACCAAAATGAAAGATAAAATGGAACCGATCAATCCAGTGAGGGTAGCTCCCAAACATACCCTGGTAAAAAATTTCACCTTGACACTTTTGAGTTGATGACTGCGTAAAAACGGTATATCCCAAACTTCGCGATTACCCGGGGTGAAATGTTATAATAAAAAATGATGAAAAATGAGAATTGATTATTCTTGAATGAAAAGTAAAGATCTTGAATTATAAATAAAAGTTAAGATCTTCCTGTAATGATAAAACGACATTGATCTCTAAATCCGACCCTAACTATTTAGTTTCCTTCATCAACACGAGCCTATAACTGTTATTAGTTTTGTGAAATTTTGACAAAGTGGAAAAAAATTCGAGATCAAACTTACAGCAAAAATTTCCTTATCTTCCTCAGTTCCTCCTAATGCCTTGTAAAGTCCGCCGTGTGGGTAAGTTCTCTCGATAGCAGGTCTTTCTGGGTAAAAGAAGAAATAGCACATTGCGCAAAATCCACCGAAAAGACTGAAGAAAATAGCGTTGTAACGCAAAGCTGTAGCATTGGAAACTTTGTCGAATCTATCGGGCGACCACACATCAACTAAATCGTAATTTGAGTAAAGCTATTGCCCCAGTTGTTAGTTTACTCCCATTCTAAGCACACAGCTCCCCACATAGGCGCCAAATAGAAAACTTACAGGTTCGTTGAAGTTACGCATTGACTGTTGATCATCCCATTTGACATTGGGGTTACGATGGTGGTAGTATTCGAAAGGGGCTTCTTTGTAGTCACCAATCTAGACGAAAGTTCGGTTAATATATTGTTGCAATGTCAAAGGCTGTATCCAAAAAGGTTCGCACGTACTGAAGGTTCTCTGGGTGGTTGGGATGAAGCATGACGAACAATTATTGGTTGTGCAAAACGGAATAAAGGCATAGATCTAACAGCCGATGCCCGAGACGATAACAGAGTTCTGGAAAGCATCTTGTATATTGTATAATAACCCACCGTGTTGAAATCGAAATCGGATGGTAATTGAAGTTCAGAAATTTGAAGAATGCGGGAAGGATTTTAGAAAAGATGAATTCTGCGCTTTGTGGTTGGTTAGAATAGCTTTGTCATCATGATTATGTCTTAGCTACGTAATTGCTGAGTAATTTTGAAGCTGTACTAGCTAACGTTCGCAATTACTGCTAAAGTTCTGGTGGCAGTGACCAGAATTTTTTGAACGAAAAGCGATTATTTTGATTAATTTTGGGAAGTTTTTTCCTTGCTGTTGACTTTTTTTGCACATCACCTTCAGAATTTATAGGGCTTGACAGTGGCAACGAATATATTGACTTGTTTGATAGACTTGAAACGGTTGAAAGTTGCTTAAACTTTGTACACATGTTAACCTAGCTTATGGCTTTTAATTGACACAAATCATAGCCTGACTTTGTGTATTTTGGATTAGTTACGACAAAGTCTTTGTCCAGAACACGTCGAATATGCCCTCCGCTAA
The DNA here is from genome assembly GCA_030563945.1 of Geotrichum australiense. Taxonomy (NCBI): domain Eukaryota; kingdom Fungi; phylum Ascomycota; class Dipodascomycetes; order Dipodascales; family Dipodascaceae; genus Geotrichum; species Geotrichum australiense. Next base: position 68,353 of record JAJMKR010000002.1, on the reverse strand, counting down.
TATTAATCGACAAAGAAAACGAAAGCACAGTTCGTCGTCAGCGACGAATTCAAAAGCTCCGACAGAAACATTGGATACTACTGAAAACAAGGAACACAATGATGGTATGTTGAAACTTATAAATTCTTGAACGTTGTTGAATTGGATGTTTAATTCAAATGGAAGATGTAATTTATCTAGAGTAATCTTTACTGACGCGTTTATTTTTCACTTTACTTTTTTTAGAGCCGATCAAAACCGAAGAACCAACAACCACAGGCCCATCAAATAAAAAACAGAAAAAAACAACAACTTTACCACTTCGAAGGTCGCGGCGAGGAGGAACTCAAGTCAATTACTCACAAGCCGGGTTGTCTTCTTCTAATTCCAAGAAAAAACACAATTCGCCCGTAATCAATATTCCTGATGAGGTGGACTCCCCTTCACCTAAAATTGAGATTGACAGTAATGACGAGGAAGCAGACCATGAGATCGGAGCTGCGGGATCGGGCGAACCAAAGTCGATTACAACACTGCGAAATGAAGCAGTGGACGCGAAACGAAACCAATTGACCAAGATCTTGGAACGACACGATGACCACGTACGGCTGCTATTTCATTTGGAGAAGTTTGTATCCTTAACGAATTACGATATTGAACAGGCGAGGAGTGACCACAGCAACGTATTCGAAGAATATAAAATACCGTACGACCTCTGGTCCAAAGTGTCAGACAAAACCTCAGGTGGCAGAATAAGGTCTACCAGAAGGCAATTGACCCTTCAAAAAACAGCTTTGAATATTGATACGCCCTCACCGTCACAATCTCCTGCCCCGTCGTCAAGTCGCCAGAAACCCACGAGTAAACCCACCAAAAGTCCAACCCCAGAACCGCAAAAAGTGAAAATCAAAGGAAACGGAATTACTAGCAAAAGGAAATATAACGGGTCTCGCTCAAAAGGAAAACATGTAACTGAAGTTAGTGACGTTGTGGAAGTGGATGAAATTCCGGTAGTAAAAAAGGAATATGGAAAAGGAAATGGAAATGGAAGTATAACGAAGCTGAAATTTTCAATAAGAGTCCCACAACCGACAATCACACACCCGGACCATGTTGCCGAACCAGTCTACGGATCTTTGGATAAACTATTAAGCTCGTTCGTTTCATTAGATGATTACGTGTCAATACAAGATAGAAACAACTATGTTGAACAGCAAATTGCATTGCGAACAAAGATACAAAAGCTTAGGGACTCGGGTGTATTAGAACTTTACGAGGAGAATTTGAGATCAAATGAAATGAAGAAGTCCGCCAGTAACTCGAACGATTCTGCAGCCAGTCCGTATGCTACTCATCAAGATTATCTAGTTTCACAGTCAACCTTTTTTGCCAAGTTGATGTCTGAAGAAAGAAGGGCGCATATCTCTCGAAATAAAAAAGTGTCTTCAATGATCGATTTATATTTCAAACGATTGTCGGGTGCTGAAGAGAAGGAACGTAAAAAGGAGTCCCAACGTGTTAGACAGCTGGCAAGAAGGACTGCACTAGAAGTTATGAAGAGATGGAAATTGGCAGAGAAGGTAGTACAGCAACGCGAAGCAAGGAGATTAGAGGATCAGCAAAGACAAGCTGGCAAACAACAGCTCGACATGATCTTGGAGCATTCTGCGCAATTACTTGAGGCAAGGGTCGCTGCGGGAGGGTCTGTACCTCCCGAAAGCGAAGACGAAAGTGATGTAAATATGTCTGAGAGAGAACATTCCGATGATGAAGTTGAAGTTGAATCCGAAAACGTTGGTAATAACGATGTCGAGGATGATAGTAAGCTAACGTTAGATCAATTGAAGGAAAAGTACGCCCAGTTACCAGAAACCGAAATGAACTTTGGACAAGATGACGATGATGATGAGGACATGAGTGATAGTGATGATGAAAGTGAGGAATCAGATGAAAGTATTGTTATGGATAGTGAAGAAGATGAGTCCGATTCTGGATCTGAAATATCTGAAGATGAGGGGCCTGGATTGTCAGCATTGATGGGTACCCCTGACTCCAAAGTGTTGCACGATGATGCGGATGATGAGGATGTCGAAATGGTCGATGATACGGATAATGTCGAGAACTTGGATGTTAATCCTGATGGGAATCCAGCTCAAAATGAACTTGATAATGATACAAAGGCTTCTCAACCATCGTCCGATGCCTTGAACGAAGATACTGAATTAAAAAGTACGAATGATGAAAAAACGGACCATGTCAACTCTTCAAAAGAAGAGCATTCTTCTTCTGATGACAAAATTTCATCTACGATTTCAGACCCCAAATTACCTGAAGAAGAACATGAAACTACAAATGACCAACCTGGATCTGAAAAATCACACATTCCTTCTACTACGACACCCAGTACTTCAGAGTCCAAAACTTCGGAGGAAGTCTCCGATTCGAATTTACCAGACGCTACTGTTGATGCAACTGAAGAAAACAAATCCACGGCTATCAAGACGCAAGTGCCTTTTCTTCTTAGAGGAACCTTACGAGAATATCAACATTTTGGTCTGGATTGGCTAGCAGGACTATATAACAACAACACTAACGGTATTCTCGCAGATGAGATGGGTCTAGGTAAGACAATCCAAACCATCGCACTGATCAGTTATCTGGCTTGTGAAAAGCATATCTGGGGACCACATCTTATTGTTGTTCCTACAAGTGTTATGCTAAATTGGGAAATGGAATTTAAGAGGTTTGCTCCAGGGTTCAAGGTACTGACTTATTATGGAAATCCAGTTCAGAGGAAAGAGAAGAGAAGAGGCTGGAATAAGGAAGATACCTGGCACGTGTGTATCACTTCTTATCAGCTGGTGCTGCAAGATCAAAATGCTTTCAAAAGAAAGAAATGGCACTATCTGATTCTTGATGAAGCTCACAATATCAAAAATTTCAGATCCCAAAGATGGCAGGCTCTATTGAATTTCAATGCACAGCACAGATTATTACTGACAGGTACACCTTTGCAAAACAATTTGGTTGAATTGTGGTCTTTACTCTACTTCTTGATGCCATCGTCTCGAGCAAATGAAAATATGCCTGAAGGATTTGCAAACCTGAAGACTTTCCAAGAATGGTTTTCTAAACCAGTTGAGAAGATGGTGGAGGGTGGTGACTATGTTGACGAAGAAGTTAAATCGACAGTAGCCAAATTGCATGTTATTCTGAGGCCATATTTGTTGAGAAGACTAAAAGCTGATGTCGAGAAACAAATGCCTGGAAAATACGAACATATCGTGTACTGCAAGCTGTCTAAAAGACAGCGGTATCTATATGATGATTTTATGTCGCGAGCTCAAACCAGAGAAACTCTGGCTTCTGGAAACTTTTTGAGTATCATCAACTGTCTCATGCAATTAAGGAAAGTGTGTAACCATCCTGATTTATTTGAAGTTCGGCCAATTGTGACGTCTCTAGCATTTGAAAAATCAGTTATATCTGGATATTCAGGGACTAGAACGGCAGTGGAAAAGCTCCTTGATGTTGAAAATGATCGAAAATCAAAGCTGAATTTAGATTTTTTGAATCTGAAATTTACTCAGAACGATCTGAAGTTAACCAAGTCATTGGCACTGTCATCTCAGAGGATTATAGCTGACGAAAACCGTCCTGGTGAAGAGAATGTGCTTGCGCAAATGATGAATGAGATAAAGAGTGAACTTGAGAAATCTGGAGAAGTTAGCCCTGAATACGAAACCATCAACGGACATTCTGCATATATGAACTATTTGGATAATAAAAACTCACTGGAGAAACTAAACACCTATGTATATCAAAGTCGCAACAAATGCAATAGAGATCCGGTCTATGGTACAAAACTTATCAAGATGTTGACTATCGTTGGGGAACAGCAGAAGGTGAAAGGATTTGACTGGAATGAGTGTTCACTGTTGAACAGCATTAAACTTGGATATGAACAAAGGGAAGAACAAATGGGCGAGACTATCAATAAATTTGCGTTTGTCACCCCAGCTGCAGTTTGCTTAGACCTTCCTGAACAAGTTCTAGGAACTGAAATTGCATCTCTTGATGGATTTGAAGAACTTAGAAAACAATCTTTGTTTCACCGTTCCCAAGTTAAACTTTCAATTGCGTTCCCTGATAAGACGCTTTTACAATATGATTGTGGAAAACTTCAGAGATTGGCAGGTTTGTTACATGACCTGATCTCAAATGGTCACCGTGCCTTAATTTTTACGCAGATGACCAAAGTTTTGGACGTTTTGGAAAGATTCCTTAATTTGCATGGTTTCAGATATTTAAGATTGGATGGTGCTACTAAGATTGAACAACGTCAAATATTGACTGAACGGTTCAACCGTGATGAAAGGATTCCAATCTTCATTTTATCGACTAGATCTGGTGGATTGGGTATTAATCTGACTGGTGCTGATACTGTTATCTTTTACGACAGTGACTGGAACCCTTCAATGGACAAGCAGTGTCAAGATAGATGTCATAGAATTGGTCAAACTCGTGACGTTCATATTTACCGTCTCGTGTCCGAATACACCATCGAGAGCAACATTCTCCGCAAAGCCCAACAAAAACAGATTCTTGACAACGTCGTTATTCAAGAAGGAGAATTCACTACTGATTACTTTACGAAACTTTCAGTGCGTGACATGATTGGAGATGAAGTAGGAGATTCAGTTGTAAGTGACGAAAGTTTGGCTAGTAAAGTGGGCAATGGTAAATCACTTGAAAAGGTGCTTGCTCAGGCTGAAGATGCGGATGATGCGGCGGCGGCTGCAGTAGCAATGAAGGAGGTCAGTAATATTGATGCCGCCGATTTCAATGAAGAGGAGCATGGTGGTGGAAAGAGAGCAGTATCTGTTGCCAAAACTGAGTCTCCTGCTGCGTTTGAGGAAGTACATGAAGAAGAGGGAGGTACTTTAATGAGACATAAGCCTAATAGAGAAACAGAGGACGATGAGGAAGGAGAAGAAGACGACGATGGAGTGGGACACGTTGATGAATATATGATAAGGTTCATTGAAGGAGGATATTACTGGGATTGAATGGTGTATTACTACAGTTTGATTATATTACTATTATTTTTTTATTTTCAACTTTTTTTTTTGGATGTTATTATGAGTGTTTGTTGTTTGTTTTTGTACAGTATCAGATATGAATTTATAGATTTTCAGCTTTTGCTCACCTCAGAATAGAATTATTTTTGAAATGCTTAATGGACAAGAGAAACAATATATAAAATTAGTTATTATAATGGTTTGATACAATAATAATTGTGATGATTTTTATTTTTTATTCGTGTTTGACATGTCAATAGAAGTGGTATAAATTTAATTGAATAAGGACATGGCTTGCGTAGTGTAACTCCATGAAGCAGGAAAAACGAAAACAGTTCCTGTTTACTCCTATACATGTATTTTTCGTACATTATATTTGATATTTTATAATAAATGTGCTCAAAGCATGGCATAGTATGTATGGAAGAAGAAATCCTTTAACTATGTAAGCTTGTTGTAAATGACAGTTGGTTATAATAAAAGCTTTGTAGATGCAATGAAGATGTTAGTACCGGCCTAGGTGACAGCCATTTATATCAAAGTATCTTGCTAGAAAAAAAAGAACTAACTTCCACGTCTAAGCTGATGACACAACTGTTTACTATTTCAATCTCATGAGGCCATATTTCGTTATAACGAATGATCAAATTTTCACTGTGCTATATAGACGACTAGAAAACATTTATCTTCTTATGATACTAAAATATACATAGTGATTTTGTTGCTGTAGATTATTAAAAAAATAACAAAATGAAAACAGTCAGAACTGATAATTCAGAGATTTGAATCTACAGAAATCTTTATTTCAAAGTCTGTATGCGTCGTGATAAAAACTAGCTAAATGATTGAATTATAAGCTTGGTAGCGACGTGATAGTGATATTATTGTATTAGAAAGGAAATTTTCCTATTTGGGAAAGTGTTTGAGCTTTATGTAACTTGTTTGATGATAGTATACTTACTTTTCCTAGCAACAATTTCTAAAAACAAGAGCTCGTTACATCCACAATTTACAAACAACTAAATCTTCTAGATGTTCTTCACAAGTATTAATAACAGTAATATGAGAATACTAATGGCATGACCAATTATCTATGTTGCATATTCTCTAAAAACTTCTCTACAGTACACCTGTGATTCGTTGCCTCAACACGATGTGCTCAAAAAGTGGTCTAATTACACTAGCGCAATTAATCATATTCTGCTAGCATTTAAACCAACGTCCAACCACATCAGCTGTTGAGCGCGCGGGGAGGTCATTTACAATGAGCCTCTTGACTAGAGCGGTCAATCAAAAATGAGACCATGGCAAAATGTACTAACTACCACAATGCATTTTGTGACGAGTAACACTCAAAACTTAGTGTAATACGTACTGTACGATATCCGACAGAAAAATTTGCCATTGTTATATACACTTAAATCCGTCATAATAACCGAGATTAGCACTTGAAATTCGAGGTTTCAGCGGGATCATTGCACCTCAAAGTGGCTTTAGGCTTTAGAGTTGATTACACAGCTACCATCCATGGATTCCCGCTCACCCTGGCATATGGCGAGGTAGATGCAATTATTTTTTGTTATTCCCTATATTGGCTCTTTATGAACGAGGATGCTAAGCATGGACAATTATGATTTGTGATCATAAAAACCAGGCCTCATGTATAAAACATGCATGACAGTTTTACATGCTAAGATTTTGTTTATTGAAGAAAAAAAAGGCGTGACTCGGGAATAAGTCACTTAAGTTGATGGGATTCGCTCTAAATGAAGTTGAAGATCGTCGGTAGTGGGGTTGTAGGTGTTGTTGGAGTACAAAGTCTGTTCATGGATCAGTTGGTGGTTGGTGGAGTGGGTAGAGGGAGTTGAAAAGGTTTGCCTGATGATCCAGTCAGACTAGATCTTTATCTTTACAGCAATGAACCTTGTGTACAGACTTATTATATTCGAATTTTGATTCTCAGCAAACAAAACGATTAATTGTCAACTCACAATTGACTATGAAAATAGGAACTGTATCTCTTCTCTGTTGCAGATTCACTTGCAGCCTACAAAAAGCTTAGCACAGATTCTGGAAATCGAAAAAGGAAAGCAGCTAAAGTGTAAATACGGCGTAACGTGCCGGACCAGTTCACAATAGTTGTCCCGCTCATTGCCCAGTAAAACCCAAATCCAACTGAACAAAATTAACTTTCACTTTAAGTCTTCTTTCATGAGTTAAACTTACAATACCAACAACAAGCGCAAAACTCTTTTTGTCTTGCGGGCCACTTGGGAATTCGGGTAAGTTTGTTCTGTGTTGTGCCGTACTGAGTTGGGAATGGGCTGAATTGGGCTGGTTTAGCCTAGTTTGATTTTGGGGGGTGCGTAGCGTTCTTTATCGGAGTTCCTCAAGCAGAGATGGGAAAAAAGAAAAACAAAAATCTTTAACTTTCTCCTTTTTTTTTATTATTATTTTTTAATTCTTAATTTTTTCTTGAATATTTATTGTTAGTTGCTCCTCTTCTCATCACTGTTTCCTTCTATTTTCTTGTACCCAGCTCTGTTAGTTGATACATCCGCTATCTATATATTACACCTTAGGATAAGTCCTTAGTTTTTACAATTAAAAAGTATTTGTTGTAACATTGCATCCTCGGTTTGCTGAGAGTTCTCCTGCACCGGACCTCCAAACCTCAATTTCAATTTCAATTTCAATAATTACAATAACAAATTCAATTTCATTCCCAATTTCAGTTAACTATTGTATAAAAAGAGTCGACTCAACACATCTAACATGCTTCACATACTGACCTGCGGCCTATTCGGCTCATCTTCCACATCCACCGCCTCGACACATACATCGTCCAACGACCCTCCAACCCCACGCGACACCTCGCCAGCCCAGACCCAACGCCGTCACTCAAAGCGACTGCTGAATCGGCTGAGTCTGCGACACTCCAAAAAGTACGCCGACGGAGCGCCACACTCGCCCACCGATCTCAAAGCGCCTCCGGTAGTACTCGGCGACCCCACCGGGAACGATTTCCGGATACGAGACGAGGACATTGCCATCTCCACATACGCAGGATCAATCGCTTCAAGCATGACTCGCCCACATGTGTCTGTCACAAACACGTCGTCCGCATTCCAGGAGGTCGTTGTGCCCCCGGTGCCCAACGTGGAGGAAACGCTGAATCAGAGTACGGACGAGCTGGCGAAGGAGTACAATCAGAACCATGCATGTGCGAAAAAGATAACGAGCCCGGTTATGTCGCCGAGAGTGTCGTTCTCGTGCCCGGATACGGGCGAGAAACTGAATCCTGGTGCAACGCCAAATCATGCACTTGTGGTGGATACGCGGCTTGATAGGAATTTCGGGTTTTAGGTGAATGCTCGTTAGTGATGCGTGATTGAGTGAGTGAGTGAGTGTGTTCATCGAACTGACTAGGGAAGAGGTCCGGCTTTCATGTTTATAGATTTATAATGTTCTTTCTCCCATTGTTTTTCATGCGTGTGTGTGTGTGTATGGATTTGTACTTGCCGTTTGTACTCCATACTAGTTATGAAATTTTTTTCTCGCTTTTTCTCCTTGAGGTCCACTATTTATAAGAAGCTTACACCATTGGCAATGCAATTGATGTTCGTATAAAGTAGAGGACTAATATCGAGGGGTTATGAGTGGTATTAGATTTTAGCATTCTTTATTGTGAGCACTTCATTATTTATTGTTATATGGATATTAGGACTGTTATAATACTTACTTTTTAGTAATTTAATATTGAATTACATCATTGAAATTGACCAAAAAAGCATACAGTAAGACGGGGTTGTGTTCGACATTTACCATTGGGCAGGATGAACAAAATTCAATGATAATAAAGCTGATTGTAATTTGGGCGATACGATGTGCTTTTTATGACAGAAGAAAAAAGTGAAGCTGTATGTGGATGTGTAGATTTACTACGTAGGAAGTTTACTAAGATGCACGACACGACGCGAAATAATATCAACGTCTAATGTAAGTTCCAACGTGAACAGTGATGAGCATTTTTTTGTTGATAAACAAAGAACTGGAATATTGGTCCAGGAACATGACTGTATTAGGCTATCTGAATGACCAAAATCCACATTCGATTGACTGAAATAGACAGGATTGTGTATCTCAGTGATTAAGTGAATTAATTTTGGTACCAAGCATACAAATCGGGGTTGTAAATTTATTATACTACTATTTCACGGTTAGCGGGAGTACATTATTATAGCTCAAATAGAAAACAATAAGTATGTATCAGTATTGAACTTTGTAGATTCAAACAAGCGGAAATAGAATGCACTTTGCACACACAACTAAGTGAACACTAAAATCCGCAAACGTATAATATCACCTAGTATCAAAAGTCGAATCCAATGGAAGTGCTTTTTAGCCTTTATTTGTCAGACACAATATGGTTCCCGCGTTTAACATTGAAAAAAGTAAAATGATTATTGAAACAGCCTGTAGGTTTTTGGAACAATGAGCAAAGTAAATTTACCAAACAAGGCTTTGATTGTACAGTATGAAGAGAAGATATGGAAACTACACTTTCGATTTCATCTACTGAATATATTTTGGAATTTAACATTGTTGAAGATATTCAGTTATTTATAAACGATTACTACCAATAGATCTCCAAATTACCCTAGGCCAAATACAAAAACAGGACAACCATTGAATTTACGTCCAAACGTATACTCAGCTACTTCTGAAATCGCTTGCACCGAATGCAAATAGAAACACTGTCTTTCAACATCTAAGCCGCTTAAAGTAACAGAGATAAGTATCTTTTTTTATGCTGAACCACATTTACATGTCTTCTTCATTATTATTAACATTATTTGTATTTTATTTATTAGTTTTAATTTTTTTATAAGTTATTTGAAATAGGACAAATAAACTGATTATGAATGAATGAATAAGAATGTTACTGTTCTTTTGTTCAAAATTATTATATTGTCAAAACTTCGAACATATGGGAGTCGGTGGATTTTTTAGTGAGTGATTGCTTACGGGTAAACGCACTCGCATAACTCGTCAATATTGATTCCATCAATGTATACTAGGCGACTGCCAATTAGACACGATTCGTGATAGATCCTAATTTAGAGTCCACCTCACATCCCTAGCTCAAGTCCAAAAATACCGTGAGCATTGAGCAAAACTGCACCCTTTCAGCTTTCAATTTCTAGTGCACACAGATACATCCAAGAGATCCAAGAGAGGTATAATTGCTTCAGAGTATTTTTAATGAATACATGGGAACTTGCTGGTACTATGACCCTCAAAAAAAGATTCATAGTAACAAGTATGGGTTCGAACCCAGTCTGAACCATTCTCTTAGAACTAGGCGCAGCTTTACCCTAATTTTGAGTGCAGGGTGTACTTACTGAGCAAGATGAGGTTTTTACTTGCAGATAGCAGAAGCATCCTAACCCTACATGACTTCTGTCCTGGTTGGATCACCTGGAGAAACAAGCTATGGCTTTCCCTCATCAATGCACTACCATAGTGCATCTCGGAATTGAGAAACGTGCCGATGTATCTACAGCACTCAAACACAACGCACGGAATTGTGAGCTCCGTTGCAACGAAGATTGTTCACTCGAACCAGAATACATCCGTCTTCTTAATTGTTAGTAACATAATTTATAAATTTAGTATTTGTAAGGGACTTGACATAGGACAATAAACTGGTTACAGTCAAACCCAAACATAAGCATGGCTAATTTTTGAGAAAAAATATGCTTAACTGGTGAATATGCTTTTAAAGATTGAGGATTGAGATATATTTACTATACACACAAAAATTTCAAAATGTCCAAAAAATGCTAAACCAGTAGAATATGCTTGCAAATATCAATGCTTATGTTTGGGTTTGACTGTATTCATACGATTATTCATTCATTCTTACAATGAAGAAGACATGTAATAGAATTTTGTGTAATATGTTTCCAGGGGCTCAAAGGTCTCCGGGATAGATAAGCACCGCTTAATTTATGTCAATCCGCACTTCTAGATAACAGACTCTTATCCCCTGCTGCCACTCTAGGAATGACGGTGCCATAACAGATAAAATTGACAAAATAACTTAAATATTCCAGAAATGCAGAAGTTCTAAAATTATTGTATAAGTAGACCAAGAATAAACTTCAAATAACAAAATGGTTGTATAGTGTAATGGCCATCACATCAGATTTTGATTCTGGGAATCCCGGTTCGATCCCGGGTACGACCTTTTTTCTTTAGCTAAACATTGTGATTTTTTTGATATTTTTTCTTTTGTGCTGCCACTAGATATTTATGTTAGAGGCTACCGACGTGTGTGAAATGATTTCTGTCAATTACTTCCAGGAATTGATTGATAGGGAGTAATTGACACTGATAGACTAGAAAGAGATTGCTTATACCAGTATGTAACTTTTCAATACGAACTTATCAAAGAGTAAATCTTACGATAGGTATGGTGCAATAGTCTGTCGATTTACGTCGATTACGCGAGCGTCATAACTATTTTTACAAAACTTTTGTAGTGAAAAGATTCACTAAACCTGGGCCCTTGCTAAATCAGTGTCTGGAACCCTCCAAAATAAATGTTCACTGCTCAGCCAGAACGGTAAGTTTGACAAACAAGGACGAATTTGAGCTCTTTGCATCTTGCTTTATAATAGTGCATCTGAAAGTCCCGAGAGTCTAGTTTTAAAAGTGTTCGGCGCTCAGCCTGAACTATTTTGCGATAAACTGTTGTCGTGATAGCAATTTGTCTACACATGTATGCTTGCCCAAATATCAATCAAGTTACGTAGAATTTTGCACGAAACGTACTTGTTCAGCCGACTTTTCAAGCCGACAGTAGAACTGTTTAAAAAGTCGTGAAAAGATGCTGAGAACTTGATAAGTTTCTTATTATGAAAGAATCTTTCTGGCTATGTATAGACTATTTGTTACAACAACTATTTATTGCACATTCGAAGATACAACCTTAATGTTTATGTCGTCCAAAATGTTGTGGTGAACTTGTATTCGAAGAACTAATCAGCATTCGAATGCTGAATTAGATATACACAAGAACTGCTTCTTGCATTCGCATTCTAGGTATTTCTTTGAAACGCGGTGACGATCTTTGCATTAACTACTATTTACTAAGCCCAGATGGAATCATCTTTATTTGCTTCGCTAGCAGAAGTCACTGACGCTTTTTTAAAGTCTCTTAACAGTCTAAAGTACCAATTTAATCCATTACAGATAGTAGAAGGTCCTCAAGAATTTCAAGAATTACACAATGCGGTTATCAAAGAATACACAAAGTTCATTTTCTCAGAAAATAGCCAGATAAAAAGGGATATGAGAGAATTTCCGTCAGTACTTTTCACGCTCAAAAGTTTCTGCATATACCTGAATATTTCCAACTATTATGTTGATGCTTCCAAGGTGAGTAAATTTCTATCCGGATGCATGCTTTCAACAAAAATGGAAATGTTATTTAGAAAAACACTGAACGTTTGCAGAATGTACGCACAATGGACTGATGAGGAGGAAGCTGATGCTATTGAGCGAGTTAGACTAAAAGCTGCAGAGATTACAATGTATGGAATGTACGTATTTACAAAAGAAGATATACTAGAGCTGGATCTCCAAATTTTCGGCTTCGAAGATCGATTGATGACCCCATATGAGATACGATGCAACGAGAAAAAACTTGATGAGATAACCAAATTCAGATTTCAAAGAGCTAAAAAAATTTACAAGGGAACAAAGAAAAATACCTATTTTTTATTTCAGTCTGCTATGTGCAAAATTCCAATGAAGAACAATAGTGAACAAGGATACGTTTATAGTTTGTTGCCTGGCGCTGAAATAGATGCCCTAGAAAACAACTGTAAAAGCTCTATTTATGGCCCTTATCCTTTAATATCTTCTCTAATATCCTTTGGCGGTGAAGTTGTGGCAACAAATTTTTATACAAACGGAACTATCAGGGAAGACTTCAAGGAAAGGTTTAAAGGTATTGAACCAAACATTACCACTCACTATAAGGATTTAACCTGCGAGCTTGCTCTACAAACAATTATTGATAGCTTTGACTCCATACCAAATCCTCATACAGACAAGTTTCCAATCATTGTTATCCCTAATACCCTAGATAATCAATTTCTGCTTTACGAATATTCACTAAAATACGGGTTTTTACCTTTTATCACCATAGGTAAACCAAATCATGATGAGATATACTTGACTGCTATTGCCCACATGTGCCGCTCAATTATGAGATACAAAAAAGCAAGATTCCGTGAAGAGAACGAAGATGTACCTTTTGTGCAAATTCTCATCGCATACGATAGTGCAGCTAGGAAAACATTCAAAGATGTAAGCGACGATTTCATAATGTCAGATTTAGCATTGATGAAAGCACCTATTATGTACACTGTTCACTACAGCATAGACTTTAGAGAGCAGGTCTTGACGGGAAGATACGATGAAAATTACCTGTATTGGCTCAGACAGCTTCTGTTTCCTGTCTTGAGAGCTTTTAGAACTTCTGAACAAATGTCCATTGACATACCATATCGAACAATGAAAGCGTTAAACAAAGAGTTATACTACGGCATGTTTGAATACGAATTGCCGGAGATTCGAAGGCAATTTATTGAGTACATTGCAAAATATGGAACAAACTATTGGGCTGCCGAATTAACAGAATTTGAAATAAAAAGATTAAAAAGACTGGAAGATTTTATTGGTTACGGGTACTTTTGTGGGAAAGAGGAAACTAACGCTGAAAAAGTTTTGTATTCACGGGAAGGCTGTATAGTAGATCCTTATTAGATAAAACCCTCCAAAACTATAACTAAGAGACTACTAAAAGCATCAGAAAAGCCATTAAACACTTTCAATGACTGGGTAAACAAAAATATCAAAATTTTGGAACATAGGTACGGGCTTTTCTCTCAAAGAAAAATATAGATTTTTCAATAAGATATTGTAAGAATTGTAAATATATTTTTCTACCCACTACTTGATGTGAACCGAATGTTCCATGGACACTTTTCTACAATTTACTAAACTTTTTGAAAGCGTTTTATAAAATAAATTTGTTGAATATGGTTAAAAGAATAATATCTTTTTTACTTTTGCTATCTATCTTTAAAGATTTTCAGTATTATGAAGAAAATATATATCCAAAATTTCAGAAACTTTTGTTGTTCACCAATCCAGCGATTCTAGAATTCGACTATCCCTCTCTGCATCCTCCAACTTTTTTATACTCTTGACTCTTTGGTAATATATACTGCAATCACCAGATACACATTGATAATCCTTAGTTACAATCCCGCTGCACTGCCCGCATATAGTTCCAATATTTTCAACTTCTTTTGTACTATTTCTAATCCTTCTGGCCAAAGTCATGGTACTCGCATATTTATTTTTCAGACACGATTTACAGACATCGGCATCATGAACTTTTCGACCACACACACGACAGCTAGAGTCTTTGAAATAACCAGCACTCAAATGCTTAGGTTTAGGAAGTAGGTCGTACCATATCTTTATGTTAGCACCAAGTAAATTAAAAATGCGTTCAAGTGGTGGGATCAAATGCTTTGTAATGTAATATTCCGAGTCTAGGAAAAGATTTGGGTTGTTCAATAAGTGCTCTGGAGACACACATCGATCGATTAAGCGGGCTCCTGGGGCACCTGATATAACAACGTACGGAACACGTTCACGATACTGGGGCGCACCCGCCGGATCATGTTGAATCTTGGATAATGCCACTTTTGCACCTGGTGGACCGATTCCCTTATAACTTCCAAGTTTAACTTCTTTGGCAAAGCAAAAGTCTTTGATGAGTATTTTTCCTTCCAGCATTTTTGTCCATTCTTGCTCTAGATAAGCCTTGACCTGAGATATATCACAAGTTTGAAAAAGTGTTTCTAGACAAGTTTGTTCAATCTTTTGAAGAGCGGGAGTTCCGTCTCTTCGAACAGTTTCAGTTCCTTTCGCGTCAAATTTTGGGGCAGTTTGATCTGGAGTCTCGTACATATATCCAACGTATCTTTTTTTCGTTTGCAAAATACATGGGTAATACACTTTCTCGAACTTCAACTTGATAGGTTGCGGGTTCATTGCGGTTACGGCAGCAGCTATTTCTTTACCAATGTCAAAAGCCTGAGCCTTTGATTTTCCAGGGAAATGCAAAAACAAACTGTCCGTATCACCATAAACTACTTCAGCACCCCATCGCTCTGTTGATGTGATAAGTTGAATTGCAGATTCAAGAGTTTCACGGCCTGACTGAACTATACTATCAGCTATCTCAACACAGGGCATTCTACCTGAGAAAGAGGCAGACGTATAGCCGTATGTAACAGAAGCAATCAGCTTCAGTGCAAGTTGTCTGTTGTTCATAAGTTTTTGGAATGCAGCATTATCTTTGTTATATTTCATTCCATCCTTAATCATCACTCTCGTATCAAGAATTTCACGCAACATTTTTGAAAGAAGAGATGCCCGGTGTTTTGATTTGGTGTAGATCATCCCATTAGGTGCAATATGAATATCATCTTTTAACGATCTTAGTAGCCCTCCGGGACGTACCAATTCTCTAAACCCCATTTTATTTTTTCCTCTCCAAGGATTGATTCTTCCAAGGCAAGTCGAATAACAATAATTGTAAGCTATCATAATTGAAGGATATAATGATTGAAAATCAAGGACTACCACAGGAGATGTATAGAATTTGGTTTCTGGTTCCATGATTAAAGGAAGGCATTCAAGTGCATTTTGCTCACCGACTTGCTTTCTGGTTGGTGATATCATAATATAATTTTCAGCCTTGGCTAACCGACTTAAAAAAGCTTCAATTTTATACTGAGATCCCCGATGAAATACAGAGTAAAAATCAATTCCGACAATTCTTGCTTGTTCACAAGTCCTCGTAATAAGTTCCTGAGTATTGATAACTTTTATGGTATACAGAACACGATCAAACATATATCGAATAACGTATGATCTTTGGGTTGCTGATATACTTGAGTACCATGCTATTAGAGTGTTGTATGAATAATGAGGCAAGCGATGGTGAATCAGATGGAAAACAACATTTTCGAGAGTGTAACTTGATAAATTTAAATCATTTTTTAGCAGCCTCCAAATATTGAGAACGTGTCGACCGACAACTGATATACTAGAAGACCTCAGTGTACCCCAAGCGCTATCACCAGGTTTTTTATAACTTTCTATATTTATTCTGCCTAGTGTATCGCACAAATCAATATCAAAAGCTTTTTTCGAGCGATTGATCAGATACCCCCAGGAGGTGCTGTTTACTTCGTAACCACATAAAATATCTGGATCTGTTAATCTTACAATATCAACTATCGCATCAACTAAATATCTCTCGGTTTTAACAAAGCTCGGGTTAAATTTAGAGTCACAGCTCAATTTTAGTAGCGTTCTTTCTTCAGCTGATGGAGCAACAAACAAACATCCAATTTCGAGATCGTCATCATTCCAATTATCTATATTTTCAGATTGGAAAGTATAAAATGCACCTATAATCTGATCTTGTTCAGGATCGGGACTCATATCCGGTCTCGTTTTCACCAAGACTTCTAAGTTCATCAAAGACAAATAATTCAACCCTGATTTTTTATTCGAAGTGAGTGGTTTTTGAGTCTGGTATTTGAAGCCAAACCCCTGATTGTTTCCTACAACCTGTGAAGTATTTCTTGTATCGACACCCCGTGCCCATTTTCTTCGAGTCCACTTTTCAACTTTCTGAAACGTAGGAGGTGGCCTTTTGGGTGCGTACCTTATTTCACAACCACCAGTGTTGAAATTCTTGGAGGTTTTCTCCGAAGTCATGAAAAACTCAGGTAGGTCATCAGCTGAAGTTATTTTGAAAGAGCGGCCGGAGAAGGTAGTCGTCTTTGCGGGTACATCATTGCGATTTGAATAAAACGGTACTGGTGGAACCTTTGTCGGCTTCAAACTTGCAATAAGTTGAGACCTGTTAACTGGGGGCAAAGTTGGGATAGCAAGACTTGATGCCCCAAAAGAATATTCTATTTTTTCTAACAAATGCTTCTGCTTACTATAAGACATGGAACCGGATCTAGAAAGAGAAGACCACGATGAGAGCACGAATGAATCTTGATCAAGATCATTTCGTGTTATAGGAAGATTGTTGGGCTTGGTTTTATTCTCATTGATCGAAAAAGATGAGCGTAAACGTTTGAGTGGCCTCTGTTCGATAGAAGTTTCGTATTTGTCTATATTTTTTGAATCGACGTTCATTAGCTTTTCTGCCTGAGAAAGAGGATCATTTTGCATCAAGCCATTAGCTTCTTCTGCCTTAAGATCTTCAGCATCTTCACCATTTTCACCGTCTTCATTATTTCTTTCGATTTCGTCAACTTGCATGTTAAAAGCACTCCATTCGGAAAGGCTATCGTGATCCATTTTCTTTAATTTTGAAACCAGTTCAACTTCTTTTACTGGTCTAAACATCATTTCAACTAATTCAAATACTAAAGGAACAGCACTCAAATCCTGCTTAGTTCCTACATTTAATCCCGCCTTCACTTGGTCACCTTCTTTCTCGATTACTTGTTGCAACTGACTTTTAAGTTCTTCTAGTCGTCGCCATGGAGGATCATCTACTTGCCTTTGAGTAGACTCTTCTGGAATGGCATAACTGGCCATTCCCTCATTATGTCTTCTAGTTGCTTCGTCATTCCAAAGCGCATTAAGTGAAGGTATGAGTTTTTCAAAACGACCACAATCGATACCAGTGGGTCTTTGAGAAAGTAAAGAACGGTTCGCTATTGCACTTGCATCAATATGCATTTCTAGTGGGCAATGAGAAGTTTTGGGAAACTGGTCGATAATCCTAGACCCTGGAATATCCGGAGGGGCTTTTCCAACAAAATAGACTTGCGATCTATCTAGTGCAATTTCACCTGTCCCAACAAGATTGAAATCTGCCAAGAAGTGTAGAATATAAGGGATATGCGATTCAAATGGCTGAATTTTAAGACCCATTATACCTCCCGAAGAAAATAGGTCGGCTAGCTTCGTTTGATAAAATGGTGACAAAAGGTATATCTTAAGAAAAAGACTTTGCGAAGCATGATACCCAAAGAAGTCAGTCGCTTTACAAAGAGCTATACTGGCAACAAAAATTCCATCTTGCCGTCGATATGCCAGGCTCATAGCATGGTTGATAGCCTTCGTAAGAGCTTTGATATAGGTTTCAGCTAGAATAATTAGCCAACTCCAGCTTTGATATCCGGAAAATATACATACAGTTTTCTATAAGACCTTCGTAAGGAATAAAAAAATAAGGAAAAACGTTGTGAATGTGAAGTACAGCTCTAGGTGTATTACTGAAAACGCGTATTATTGGAACATTCTTGAACTTGTAGCCAACCTGTGTGTTTTTCGAATGATCGAAGCTGGTTGGTAACGACTGAGAAAAGTCTAATGTGGCAATGGAAAGATAGAAATACTTTGTGTCATCATGTTCTAAACTCATGTTAGCGCATTAATGTTATTCATTATGAATGAGATTGCAGTAGGTTTGGTGCTTGAAAACAGAAAAGTGAGAAAATTTAATTTAAATTCGTGGTGTTTACGCGTTTGAAGGTGGCAATTCAGAAGAATATTCAACTTCATACACAACGTCCCAAATTGAGTATACAAACCGATTACAAACATAAAATGAATAGTAACAGCACATTGAGTTCCGATTATTCCGTACCCGAGGAGGGTAGGTTCACAGTATACTTGCGATTTCCTTTTCCACGGAAGGACTTCCAAGATCCAGTATCTGTAAGTTTTCTAATTATTGCTTTGATGGGTTGAGGAAATTTCTGACATTTCTAGTGTGAATGGGATTCGACGAAGGAGCAACAACTCAAAGAATACGTATCAAGTAGAACTCTGCAAAGAGACGAGATCGATTGGGTGAAATTGTATGTTTACCTTTCCCAGCTGAAAACTCTTATTAACATCAAGAAGAGCAGAAAAGTTTGACGTGTCTGTCCCATTTATTTTACAGCAAGCAGTTTGGCTCTATGAACACGAGTTGGAACTGGTCCGCGACCAAATGTTTAAAATGAGACCTACGAGTTCTAGTGCTAGTACATGTGAGTTTTTTGGTTATTGTTATTTTCGTGAATTTTGTATTAATATCTTCTAGCCAAACCAAAGCCAGTAAGTATGAAGCCAGTATCGTCATTTTCATCTAGAAAGCTGGAAGAGCAGACAACTGGGAGTAGACGACTACTATCTCAATCTAGGGTTCTTAAAGATGATTCTGAAGACGAACTCGAAGAAGAGCTCTATGATGCTTTTCTACCATTGAAAGAAAAAGAGAGCGAGAAAGATACCGTTACATCGTTTAGTGACCTAAGTGATGTAAGCATAACAAAGTCAGCATTGGAAGAAGCTCTCTTGGAAAATTGGAGATCCAGGGGATAGGAAGTCCATGTAATAATGCTGTTTATACTATTTATTATACCCAAAGATATGAGAATTATAAGATTCTTATAGACTCAACAGTTTTTCAATCGCATGTACTTCTAAAAAGGGATGAAGAGCTTTTGTATTGCAATGGTTGGTTGCTTGAATACTATTAGAAATGAGTATGACTCTAGTAGCACTAGCACAAGAAGTACACATGCAGTTAACATCATGCCTTCTATTTGCCGGGATA
This sequence comes from Geotrichum australiense, assembly GCA_030563945.1. NCBI lineage: Eukaryota > Fungi > Ascomycota > Dipodascomycetes > Dipodascales > Dipodascaceae > Geotrichum > Geotrichum australiense. Next base: position 48,556 of record JAJMKR010000002.1, on the reverse strand, counting down.
AAAGCAGGCCTCTCAAAATAATCCTTTATAAATGTTTATTATATACCTGATTGATTAACAAGAATATATGCTACAGTGTACGTCGATGACTTCTATCATAGCTGAGAACATTATAAATTGGACTAAAAGCCGTGATGACAATTCAAATATCTATACTGTACTTATACATTCAGTATGTTTTAACTTCGCTATAGAACATACTAGTAGCAATAGCTATTTTGTTATACTTATGTTAGACAACAGAGAAGGCTGTTTGGCAGAAAAAAGTAGATTTGACCTGTAGATTGGCGATTTCAGGATAAACAGAGCCTTTAGTACTGGTAAAACCTACATCAATCGCAGTAAAATAACAGAATCAATACAAGACTTGCTAAGTCTTACAACTGAGCATGTATCCTTAGAAGCGAACTGGATATATACAAACAGTCAACTCAAGTTGTGGATATTTACGAATCCAACCCAGTAAAAACATCGCGTGTATATAACTTGATATACTTCATGTGATAAAATAAAATGCAATTTTGATGATACAATAGCTATATAACTCGTTCACTGATGGATATGATTATATCTATGGTACACAACTTTCCCCTGAAAGCTTTTCGACATGGCACAATAGCTCATTTAGTTCCACTAATCTATTCGGGACTTTTTGTCGAAATGTTTTGGATACCGCCACTATCAAGCTTCGACATCAGTGCTTCATGTTTTTGTAGTAGTGAAGAATAAAGTCCTTCCAAAGAGGTTAGCTTGCTCAATAACTTATCAGCAGCAATACTACGAGTAGCTTCATAATCGTGTAGCGCTTGCAGCAGTTGTGCTTGCCTTTGGTTTTGCTCTTTTAAAAGGTTTATTTGCCTTTTCATCTCTATCACACCCTCAATCAGGCTTTCTGGAAACTCATGTTGAAGGTTAGACGATAGCGACGATAGTAATTCTTTAGGATTAATTCCATTTATCTGAATGCTCTCAGGCGTAATATTCAGATTTAAATGGTGTTTACCGGAGTCTGTAGCAGAGCGTTCAAAACTGTCAAGTGTGGTTGCTTGAAGTGGTACGCTATTGTCAATATATTTGCTTTGAGCTGATGTTTTGTGCATGTCCAAGGATTTAGACGAAAGTATTTTGATATCATCAGACTTTTTCTCGAACCAAGAATCCAAAACATCAGTAAAATCGTTAGATTGATCTTGAGTATTTTGCTGGCTGGAAGATATGTCGCCTCTTTCCACTGTATGGTTTACATCACTTGAATTTGATGGGTCTTCTTGAGACAATGCATTCTTCAGAGATTCAAAATTATCGTCAACAAAATCTCTCGAATCAGTCTTGGAGTCACCAAGACTTATTGCTGATTGCTCGAGATCACGAAAGCCAGTAGGATCAAAGTGGTCATGTGCACTTCCAAAAAAACTGTAGCTCGAAAAGTGCACACAATCTTGCACGCTGTTTCTAGTTGTCCTTCCTTCTGAAACACTTTTCTTTTGATCCTGATGTCGATATAACGAAATGTGCCTAAAGGGAGTCCTTGGATTACCTGTCGGGTTTCTTTGCTGAAGAAAGTTATAACTCGAAGAATAACGAGTGCAGTTAAATTTTATTCGACCCCGAATCATAATGTAAGAGATCATTTTTTTCTTATTTTTTGAAGCAATGTTGAATGCTTGATTGCGTTCGAGTACCGATGAAAAAACAGTAATGTGCTCTACCAAGCTGTTCCAACTTCCAACTTTACTTCACGTGCATCACTTTTAATAGTCTGTCAAAAAGTTAGTATGAAAACTACTCAAACTTTTCTGTATTTGATTGAATGAACGGAGAATTTATTACTATTAGTATTTTGCAGCCCAGAACACATGAAGCTCAAGGATATCCCCTTGCTGGTCTAAATACAGATTTGTTGTTTATAGCAGCTATGTTAAAATCAAAAATTTTTACAAAACAATTCAGATTGATTACAAGGCATACTTGTAACGAAGAAATCAGATCTGATTTCTGGGATGGTATCTAATAACAGGCAAATCTTTATAGGAGATAGGATGTGTTTCAGTCAATACTAACAGTTGGCTAGAATTTTTCTCATTTGGATAGAAATCCACAATTATAAACTTTTGACGTTAGATAAAGATACTACAGTATAATAATGCTAGTTTTCATCTTTTATGAGAACGATGATATTTATGATAATATAACAGTAGACCAACGGATCCAAAGTATAGGAGATAACTGTAACATAGACTCCGAGTATATATTTACAACTGACACATGCTATTAAAAGTCGTAGAAACAAGAGGAATGGCGACATTAATAATATCTCTTTCAGAAGATTTTCAGTATTGTTTAACGATCTCCACATTTCCAAAGCTCAAGGCATTATCGGAACCCCTTTTCATGACCATATTACAACCGCAACCAGTTATAAAGCTTATAACAAAAAGAACACTCTAAGGATTTAGATTATGTAACTATAATTAGACAGACATATTCTGACTGCTGAAAGGTACAACACTTCTCGGAAATCACCACAATAAAATATGCAGTTTGAACAAGGAGTTTGAGCGTAGTACGAAAATACTGTTGATATGCCTATAAAACTAACAAAATTTATTAACAATTCCCAGAAGACACTTTTTAATAGATATGTCTGTACCTGAAAGCAATTCGAGATATAGGAAGATAAACTCAGTGGTGATCCTCTTCTTTCAGAAACCTGTATGTCTAAAGAGCGTCTGTATTATTTTAAAGAATTTTTGACTGTCTTGTAAGAAAAACTTGAAATTTCAACTGAAGTTATAGAAGCTTTTATCATCTTTGTTATTACTGTACAATCAGCATCAGAATATAATTTGTCAGACATTTCTTTAACGTATATGACTAGTCAGATATAGATTACTGGCCTAACAGCCATTTGTGCTCAAAAAACTTGAACATAATACATACTGAATTTTTGTGAAGTTATGAGTTGCTCTATAGCCCAAGCAAAAATGAACCATTTATACTATAATAGATAAAAACAGGTAAATTCACACACTAGTAAATATATCAGCAGAAAAGGCTCTTAGAGAATTCAAATTGAATTGACGTGAATGCTTTTATTATAAGTCGTAAGCTTTTGAGTTGTAATTTCCATGACATTGTATCGTTAAATTTATACTGCAGTACAGTACCTACAGTAGGTATACAGTATTCAAGTTACTATCCTCCCAAATTTGAAATTTCATAGAAAAAATTTGGGGATAAATCGTCTACCCAAAAATACGGGGCGATCACACACACGACTTGTATTATGTCTCTCGGAGGCCCATTCGCTTGTATATCACGTCTTCCAACCGAAATGTTAACAAAATCGGCATTCCTAAAGGTTGCAGGTGTCGCCTCTCGACCTTGTTTAAAACGTCATGCCATTCCCTTACTTCTGAACAGGACTTTTGCTTCAAAAGAATCAAGCAGTACAGCAACAACTGATTGTTCGAAAGACGTATCGAAAGAACATTCTGATGCCAAAAATGACAATAAAAGTGTGGCGCTACCGGAGATAGAGTACGAAGTTACAAAAAAAGATCTAGAATACGCAGAAATACTGCGATCGTATGGTGGTATCAAGAAAGAGTTCGCTGATTTATTGCTACAAACATATCAAGACAACAGAGTATTCATTCCCTTATTGAAAACCAGCATGGCAGGAAATCTTGACAAGCGTATTATAGGGTCTCTAGCATTCCAGGCCAAAGCATCGGGGATTCCCATATTTCAAATAATTAAGGCGCTCATAGAAAACTCAAACCAGCCAATTGCAAATTTTATGAGTTCCCTGATATATTGGAACGAACGGAGGTCACACCTCCTTTATGTTTCGACTCTCAAAAGTAAAATTGAAAGGGAGTTTTCCAAGCCACAGTTAGAGGAAAATCTCAGCGCTGACTTTTATATTCTTGAGTCTGGCAGCAAACCTCCTAAATCATTGGGTCGGTTTTTGTGCACGCATCCACCGAAACTTGATAATGTCAAATATGATCCTGTTCTTCAAAACCTCAATAACGCCAGCAAAAGTGAACCATTTTTTACAAAGCACAAAAAAATCACGTCTGAATACCTCTCAGCTTTGAAGGATCCTAGTTCGTTGCAAGAGGGCGTTGATACTTGCCAGATGTACGGGCTAGTTGCTGTCGGTGGAAATGATAGCTCGCTGGTAATGATTGATGCTTATGATGCAGGGTTGGTTACGGCGGATCTCTCAAAAACTAAGCTGGATGAAATTCTGTATTTTTCAGTGATCAAATATTCGCGGATAATAGTACCTGTTGCTTTACTTACTCCCCCATCAATAGTTTGGTTGACTATAAGCTACTTCTTTTTTTGATTCGACATGATATTATACGGTACTTAAGATACATGCTATGTGGTGCTAAAATATTATGTCCAACTCTTTTCAATTACGAATATACGGAGCTTGGAACAATTTCTTCAAACGCATATAGATGAGTGAAGGGAATTCTTGTTAGAATATTGTATATAGAATCTCATTATTAGCTTTCAGGATTGAAAGTTCATCAAAACATAACTTGAAAGTTCCCTACAGTGCAAGTTAAGCAACATTGAATATTCAATTAGACATCCAACATGTATTATCTACAGTATAAAGTTACGTCGCGAGAAACTTTGACTGACTCGTGGAGATTTGTGTGATCGAAACATACCCTATAATATATAATTCTTATAAAGAAATTTGTATATAAATATATTTATTCATATGATGGTTTATGTCAAAATTGCCTCCTAGAGCTTTGTAATTGTAATCTCGCCCCATTCGCCCCTTCTTTTTGCTTTTAGCACTAGTTGTATCGTGTATCACAAGTATTGCATTTCTTTCCCGCTTACTCCTCATGGTCATTTCAATTTCTTCTGTAGTGCGGTGTCCAATATAGTCCTTAAGATGTTAAGCATAGACCGTTAGTCTGTGATCCATGTATTTGTAAAAGGGAAACTGAATTGTCTAGCTGTGAAATCCTTTACTCTTCTCTGGATCATCTAGTGGAGAAGCGTGCTGACAAAAATACCCAAAAATTTAATAAAGCTGCTTGAATACTGCAGCGGAATAGCCTTTTAGCTCATTATTCGGACTCTGCGTATCAACCCAATACAATTCAACTTTACCCGTTTCAACAAGAAAGTGCTTAAGGATCGATTCTACCGACCACCTACCGCTATGAGCTTCTAGTCAAAAATAGCCATCTAAGTCAGCCAGAAGGTTGTACAATTCTAATTTTTTATGCCTCCTGTTGACTGGGTCTTAATTAGACCAGTGTGTTCTTCCTCTAGTTTAATGTATCCTTATGGCTTTTGGGAAACACCGCTAAAGCTTTCATAAATAAGCACAATAAAAATATTTCCAAAATGTACTGTATACATTAGAAATTAATTGGCCCGACGCAGGTCCTACTGGAAGGCTTGATTTAGAGCTGTTCCATAACCCGGAAATGAAACATAATTGCACAGTCCATGAGTAGGGAGTTTATGGCAAAAGTTGAAGTTGTGTAAGCTTCAATTCGTTAACTGGGGATACGCGTTTTTCAAGATATCAAAAATGGTAGAAGCTACTGGAGTCTTATTCTATAGTTATAAAATTGAAATAAATTTACCACCCAGATTATTGAGAGTATAATATTGTGATTTGCTATTTATATATATATTTGCGGTTGATACTTAGTATAAGAGTTATCAAGTAGCTGGTTATTGCTCTTTCAACTACTTTTTAAACATGCAGGCTCAAATTTTGTTGGGAGCTCGTCCAATTTAACTTATCTGATACTACAACATCTTCATAAAAACTAACAGGACGTATAACCATTTTAATAACTTTTGTTACAAGAGGTTCTATTTTAGCTTATTTACTATCGTCAGTTTTGAAGCTTGCCACAGAAATCGAAACGATAAACTAAAAGAGATGCTGTAGTATACCCAGCTAGTCTCCAATTTGTTCTAATCCATTTCATACTCTATATGTAATAGCTTCTTCAATAGCAAGAAAGCGTACACAGCACAACAGTTCATAAGCGACACCGTTTTTTTGCCATAACGCGGGACCGTGCTGGGAAAATAAGGTCTTGGCTGGTTTAGTCTTTCAACATTCCAGAAGATAAATTTACATTTGGCTTGAACTGAATAATGAACATAACAGTTTGATAAATGATAGCTGTACGTGTGTAAAAGAACTTAACCATCAATGGCGAAATGAATCGTAAGTACAGGCGGGAGCCGTATTCTGTTATTAGGCGAAAAATGTTTGAACCAAGATCTATATTAAGAATACTCTTAACCTTTTAAAACCATTTTCAGTCCGGGGTCATTATTACCAAAGCCATTACAGTAATTTTTTTTAAATAATATTATGATAGTAGTCCATATTCAAGGGTACCAATAGTCTCTGGTACGCTATACACACCAACTCAATTCTACACTCAATGTCATCGTCTAGATTTTGATGAAACTTTGATCAAAACGACTTGCTCATGCAAACCTCTTCGTCCGGCCATCTTTTTGTCGCTGTTATTCGAAGGTCTATTCATTTCAGGCAACCATACTCACACTATACTTAGTCGCTATGCTCAAGAATGTCTATAAAATTCTAAAACCTCTTCATTTCTTAACAACGCCACAAAGCTGTAACTATCGTAGGCAATACAGTATACTACCACTCTACGTAAAGTTTTTTGACCGTAATGCGCATACACCAGAGGTCAATTTTAAACCAGCTACTCAAACACATACATTACACAAACACTTCAAAACCAACCAACGATATTCACCCACAAACACCTTTACAATTTCACCACCAACCAACACCTCCACCTCTTCCCTAACATACAAACCATCCGACCAAAGATTCCATCTCTACCATACCACCAAAACCAAAATATCTCAACACCTGGTACCATACCAAACCCACCTTCCCACCTTCTCAATTTTCAAGCTTTACACTGTATTTAAACTCAACCACCTGTCCCAGTCCAACTTACCATAGCTCAGAAGACACTGGACACGTTTTATAAACATACTGAACACCCAGTACTTCATACTTACTACTTACTACTTACCACTTTGTTAAAAAATGAAAAAAAGACTCCTCTCATAAAATTAATTTGAAAATCTTTTCCCACTTCATGGCCCGCTTCTTTTTTAATTTTACAAAGGAGTTCATGGACCAAACACAAAAAAAAATAGAAAAAGAAACTTGAACATTTAAGTGTTAGCATAACGGTTCAAGCTCTTTGAAAAAAAAAAAAAAAAAAAAAAAAAAAAAAAAAAAAAAAAAAAAAAATCGAAATTACTTTACACCTCTTCCATCTTTTATCTTTACGTGTTCTATCCATTCGTGTTCCTACCATCTTCCACTGTACGTACAAGCTATACGGGATGAGAAGATTTCTTAAAAGATCATCTTTTACAATTGTAGTTTTGTTCAACTTGTGTTCTTATAAAAATTCATAATATTTTTTTATTATACATACACGCATCATCTGGTTTATTCATTTATTTTTAGCTCAACTCATTCACATCGTCATCATCTTTTATGTCTGTTTGTCTGTCAGTCCATCTGTTTCTTTATCTTTTCCTAGTTTCTTCCAACTCTCTTCGTCCAACACAAAAAAACCCATAGTCAATTAATCCATCAATTACTAAACCCCACGAGTTACTTGTATTTATTTGGTAACTTCGTGGATGGCCTTAGCAAGTCTTTCCACGTTCTTTGAGGTAATACCAGCAATTGAGATTCTTCCATCTCTGGTCAAGTAAACCGAGAATTCTTTAGCCAGTCTGTCGACTTGTTCAGGAGTTAATCCAGTGTAGCAGAACATACCGATTTGAGATGTAACGTGGTCCCAGTTCTTTTGAGATCCAAGCTTCTTCAAGTTGTCCTTGAGCAAAGTTCTCATTTTAATGATACGGTCAGCCATTTGCTTGACTTCACCAAGCCATTGGGCCTTGAGGGAAGCATCGTTCAAGATCTCAGCGGCAAGACGGGCACCGTGAATGGGAGGGTTAGAGTAAAGAGGTCTGATAATGATCTTAAGTTGAGAGTCAACTCTCTTAACTTCTTCAGGAGATTCGGTAACGAGAGAGAATGCACCAGCTCTTTCACCGTAAAGACCCATGTTCTTAGCGAATGATTGACAGAGAGCAATTTGGTGACCTTGTTCAACAAAGTGTCTGACGGCGTAAGCATCGGCGACAGTGTCACCAGTAGCAAATCCTTGGTAGGCCATGTCAAAGAAGGGGAAGTGGTTCTTCTCCTTGAAAACTTCAGAAAGCTTTCTCCATTGTTCTGGGGTGGGATCAACACCGGTGGGGTTGTGAGCACAGGCGTGCAAGAGAACAGCAGAACCGTTTTCAGCCTTTCTCAAGTCTTCGACCAAACCATCAAAATCGAGAGCAATGTTTTTGGCGTCGTAGTATCTGTATTTAACGGGTTCCATACCAGCAGCTTTGAAAATGGCGCCATGGTTAGCCCAAGTTGGGTTAGGCAAAAAGATCTTCTTGGAGGGGAAGAACTTTGACAAGAATTCAGCACCAATTCTGAGAGCACCAGTACCAGAGATGGATTGGGTGAAGGCAATTCTGTTTTCGAGAACGGCAGGAGAGTCTTGACCGTAGGCTAATTCGACGGCAGCTCTGCCAAATTCGGGGACACCGGTGATGCCAGCGTATTCCTTGTTGAGGTCTTTTTTAGCGATTCTTGCTTCGGCTTCGAGAACAGAAGGAAGAACGAAAGGCTTTCCGTTATCGTCACGGTAAGCACCGACACCGAGGTTGATTTTTTCAGGGAAGGAGTCTTTCTTGAAGGCTTCGGTAATACCCAAGATGGCATCTGGGGGGCCTTGCTCAACAGAAGCCCACACGGACTTGTATCTTGCAGAGAGGACTAATCTTTGTGAGATTAATCTTGGTGCTGTGGTGGTGGTTGACTTAGCGGCAAGTCTGACGAGTTGCGACTTTGAGAATGATCTTGCTACTGAGCGATACATTTTTTAGTATGGTATGATGATGATGATGATGATGCTGACCAGAAGAGATTTTTCCTGAGAGAAAGAGGAGTTAGGCGAAGAATTTGAAATGGAACAAGAAAATAAAAAAAAAAAATAAGCGGGAAAGCGGGAAAAACGAAAAGGTTTTATAAATTTCTGTTCAGTTAGCAAACTAAAAAAATTTGTTTTTTTCTCTCTGGTATTTTAATATTCCATTCTGTTCTGTAAAGTTGCAATTCAATCCAATTCAATTCGATTCAACTCAATTCTACTATCAATAAAATTAATGTCGAGATTCAATCTAAAAATCAATCAACAGATTGAGAATCAAGCTGACTCAACTACGTTAGGAAGCCATTCTGTGTATTCGAGTCGAGTCGAGTTGAATTGAGTTGATTTGCTTTCACAAGATAAATAGTCAACCCTACTTACTCCAGTACAATAAACCAAAAAAAGCTTAACCAGCTCAATCCAAACACCAACAGGTATCAGCCTTCGGGTGAATCATCTCGGTGACATTAACCATGACAGTGAAAGATGTTGTGTTGATAACAGGGCATGGTGATGGCACAAACTGATGGGAATAGTCATCGGGTTTTACTGTTGTTGTTGTTGTCGTGGTTTGATATTGACAGTTATTGATGATTCATTTGTTTCTGCAGAGTGAATTCAATATAACTCAAATGCAGATGGTTAGTTTGGTGTTCTGTTTATGAAACACCCTGCTTTACTTTACTTTACTTCGCTACGCTACCTTCCATTGCAATGAAAAGTGTGTTCAAGTTGATAAGTCTATATAGTTACTAAATAGATGATTATGGTCACACCTAACAATAACAAGAAGTGCAATTGCTATAACTATTTAGTGTGCACAATTTGAAAGAGCTTTTTTTCAGGTGTCACAAACATAAACTCTTATGCCGGTACATGATGACTATTATGAGTTAGTGGTAACTGAAAAAATAGTTTAGTCCAGCACACAAATTCATCCCAAACTTCTTCCAACGCTCGAGTTCCCATCATCTCCATCGCCATCTACCCAACCACACACCATAACAACCGTCTCATTCAAGGCCCATCTTTATTATTACCCAAATCAAAACCCGACTGAACTCGAAGTTTTCACACAAGGATGTTGACAACTTCTCGTAACTCACCATGCATTTTCATCTAACCCAAAGAATCAATCAGACTCTGCAGTATCTTTGGGTACACTCAGTTTAAGCGCACAAAACCCAGTTACATAATCCAGTACGTCTTATGTAATAACATAAAGGCCTCGGTAGAAGTCGGAATAATTAAAAGTTTTCAAATGTTTTTGTTTCTTTCTGGAACCGCCAACACTACGCGTCACTTTGCTTTGCTTTATTTTACTAGTAATGTGTGATTTGTGTATGATGAATGGAATATGTGAGTCAATTGAGTCACTTCACAGGCCAACTTTAGATCCCAGGGAAGCTGTTTTTGACAGCGGGAAGCTAGACAACAAATAACCCGATATCTTCAAGACCAAATCCAAATTTCATCATACTAAACTACTTAACGCCGAAACCACAGCACATTTTAATTTAGCAGTATATTTGGCTTTTAAGTTGTTTTTTTACTCTAACGTTTTGACAACAGTTCCCGCAGGATCGTTTTTTGTTTTTCATTGGCCGATCAAGAAGAAAAAAAAAAATCCAAAAACAGCCTACTTTTTTATTTCTTTCCACGTTCGGTTTTATTTTTCGGGGGTCCACGGCTTAGTATGAATATGATCGGAAAATTATTCTTTGAAATTTGGATATCGTATCATCATACTCACGGCTAAACTTATTTTTTGTGTTTTAATTTTTTTACTTCACTGACGTGACTTTAAAGGTGTGTAGATGGTTTCAGCTTTTTCAATGGAAATGAGGTAGTCGGGTCTTTATGAGTGTGGACATAATAACCAAAGATGTGTGTGTTTGTACTGTACGCTTGTTGAGAGTCGGTTATTTTGTGTTGGCGTGCACAGTTTGTGATTGACAATGAACATAGGAGTGGCTTTTGTACTGCTACAGCTTCCCCGCTTATTGGGGCTCTCATATGTTTTTTTTGTTGTACTGTACGGTAGTGGAAATTGTTCACCCCCACCTAGTATTTTATCCATCGGGTCCTAAAAAAATAAATGCAACTCTTCCCAACATTGCAAAGTTACAATGTAGACTTCAAGTTTTACGTGCAAGTTCGTGAACCATTGGAGAGTTGATCTGTAACCCATGTGAAACGTAGTATGAACCAAATGAAGAAAGTAAACACAGCAACTCCTTAAAAAATCAATCTCTTCTAAGAAACGACAATTTTAAAAGATAAAACAACTGTTTGCAGGTCTTCCACGAATACAACAAGTACAGTAAATCCACCGAGATGGTCAATAACAAAACCATTACATGTAAACAAGCCCGAAGATAACGATCTAGACATAGAACAAATTCATTCAACAAAACTTTCCAGTTAGAGACGGGGGTTTGTCCATTACCTCAAAGGCCACGACCGCAGCCCGTGTCCATCTCTCGCAAAACACAGAAACTTTTCCATTCTTAGAAGCTCACTGCTTTCATCCACGACGGCACCCGATACTGCTTACTGCTTAGCGGGTGTACCCGAAGTAATCGCTGCCGGGGTTTTGAAGAAAAAGACAAATCCAGGCTGAAACTCGTCACATATGAATAGCGAAGGAGTTGCATGGCAAGTCCATATAACAGAATTGAAAAAAAAAAGGTCGTGAATCAGAGAGAATCAACCAAAACGGGTATCAATTTTGGAAACTAACGCGCTTGTTACTTGGTGAGTAGACTCAAAAGCGTTTTTGAGAGTCTCAGGCACACAAATACAAACTGGTGCAACTAATATCTTTAGCTTGAAAAACTTACGAATTGGATACCGAGCGTTTAGTATGTTGATGGTAGCTGAAGTGATACAAATTGTTCACACTGGTCACTGGCCATGTCCTCTTCCAGACCACTGATCCTTTTAAATCAACAAATTCCAAAGAAGGGGGCCGACAAGTGACTCTTCAAATCTAACGTAGTTAATTGGAAATAGCGCGACATAACGCATCCAATATCCAGTCCTTTTTTAATTTTTTTGAGTGAAGAAGAAATATATGCTTATTCATGACCAGTTACCGTTTTTTCATCAGGCTGATAGATATTTGAATGAAATGTATATAAATGTGAATACTACAAAAACACTTTATTCATGTGCCCAATTAAAATAACGTAGCGTTGTACTTGTAGTTACTGTACGTCTTGCAAATGAACGAAAAAACGGCTACTACGAACCTCCATTTCAGCTCACTACTAGGCAACTCTTCAAGCGTATTGGAAATTTGTCAAAACTGTTGTAATATAGGTACACTAAAAAGGTCAGGTAAAGGTCGTGAAGCTAGATCAACGCCGTTGATTTCTAGTTGACCAACACTGCGTAAGATGGATATATTGCAAGTGGGACTTGCACAATATTCATATATAATTACTGTCTTTCGTCAGTACGGACAACTGGACGCTAGCCAGAGGACTGTTCTCTTTTACTGCTTTTGAAACAATTTCTCTTGCTGGAGTTATTTTCCAGTTTCGTAAACGCTTGAAGCATATTTTATAAGCTATTTGACAAAGAATAACCTATCACGAGCAACTGTATATGTACATTAGTTTGTATTCTTTAAACTTGTATGGAGTCGTTCACAGTTTTAATGTTTCCCTTGATCAAGAGTTGTACCAGTACTGAAGAAAAAGAGTTGAACTTTTGATTGGCCGTTATATTATTTCAAAACTTCTGACAAAGGGTCCAGAAAGTGATGTATTTGTTGGTTTATTCATGGATTGATTTAAAGTAGTGAATGATATGTTTTGTTCAAAGCCTTTTGAAAGCTGATCAATAGTTTTGTGTTTGGCGTTTTCATTATCTCAAAATTGTCTATTTAATTATTTGGTTTGTGGATGGCTTTAGAACCTCGCATTTAACTACTCAATTTTCTTTTCTACACTGACATTCGTCAAAACGATCTTGAAAATGATTTATTTGTTGCTGTATTTATGGATTGATTTAATGTAGAAAATGTTACGATTTGTTCATAGCCTTTTGAAATCTGGTCAATGGTTTTGTATTTGTAGTTTTCATTCTCTTGAAACTGTTTATTTAATTATTTGGTCTGTATATACTGCTAGAGCTTAATATACTCTATGTTTTGTGTCAGTAAACTAGAGCTGAAGGGTCATCGAATCTACAGGCAATATATTTGTTTATAAATGCTTGTATAAGGAGTTTTGTATACTAAATCTGTTCGCTAGTCCAATGTTAGAGGTTTTAGACTGAGGTTTTGTTTGAATGCATGAGAGCACCTAGACTAGCTGCTGGATATGAAAAGCATCTAATCATACCTTGTTGTATTTAATGATTTGAACCTCGATGATTGATATATATTCATGTTCCGAAATTTCTAAACTAAGGCTAGTCCAAGTAATCTTTAAAAACATTGGTGCATAAAGTTTAAAATCTCTGCTATAAGATCTGGGACTAACAACATGCGCTATAAGATATACACACACAGTAAACACATCACAGGTCGAGTGACCATCAATGCCAGATCCAATGGCGTATAATATACAGAGTTAACCCGAACTAAACTCCAAATTGGCAAATTTACAAAACCACCCAAACGCACAACTTTTCAACCCTCTAAACCGCGGCGAGAGAAAAGAAACAATCAATCAAACACATAACTTTAGCTTAAATTTATGGCATTTCAGGTCGAGTGAATTGATACACCATTCAGCATAGCTTCGGCATTCCAGACATTCCAGATACATATTTCTACATTCTGACGATAATACTTCAAAAACTTCTGAGTTGATCATGCAGAGAACAAGTGCGACGGCGTCGAATAAAAATCTACAAACAGTTGCAAATACACAGAATGGAGAACAGAGGGAACCGAGTGAGGGAGAAACCCCAGTTGAAGGAGCAGAAGAAGATGTGAGTACATAAATGTTCAAAAGCGGATTATAGTTCTCATGATTATTAGTTTTTGAATGTTTTTAGTATTTTCAGTAACACGAGCTAACCGCAAATATCTACAAGACCGCATCGCAGCGATGGCAGATAGGCAATGTTGAAGGCATAGGCAACATCGAAACCCTTTCGGTACTAAACCCGCAACCCATTCAAATAATCGACAACAACACCACCACAGCCTCAACGGACCCCACCGACTCCCTTTCCATCACCAACATCTACATTGACAGCTACAACCTCGTTTCCGGCAACGACAACAAGACCGGCGCCTACGTGATGTGGACGATTAACGTTGAAATCCAGAACCCGTCGACGCACACGATCCAGACGCGCAAGGTGCTCAAGCGCTATTCGGAGTTTGAGGCGTTCAGAAACGACCTGGTGCGACGGTTCCCACAGCGAACAAACCAGATCCCGAAGCTACCGCCGAAAAGCTTTGTGTCAAAGTTTAGGAAGGACTTTTTGGAAAGTAGGAAATCCGGGCTGGAGTATTTTTTGATGTCGATATTTTTGAACCCGTTTTTCCTGAAAAAGGAAAATAATGGACCGTTACTTAGGTTTATAAAATAGCAGATACAATATAATACATGGAGTTTGGACTTATGAGATATAGGAGATGGGATATGTGCTGATGATAAGTCGTGGCGAAAATTAGAAAAAACTGTAGAAAAGCTTTGTTGGTGGTGTTTTGGGTACGTGACTGATACTGGTGGCGGAGGTGGAAAAACCCGATGATGGGTCTAGACTTTTGAATTTTGCAGTCTCGACCCTCGTAGATTTCACATGGATTGGTAACTTTCCATCAGCCTATTTTATTGGTTATGTGGAAAAATGACAACATTGCATCATTGCACTTTGAAATGAAAATTAACAAAACATTTCTGAGTTATACAACATTGTCAGATTCAATATGGATATAAGCTCAATTGAGATCTTGGAGTGTATACGTTATCAGTTGAGTTACTTTTGAGTTGAATATGACGGAAAATCAACATACTGAAATTTCTCATGACACAGTGGTGTACTAGTAGAATAGTAAGGAACAAGATATTCATGCTGAGGAAAATAAAGGCGGTAGTTGCCTAGGTTCTGGAACCCAAATCGGCCTTTAATGCTTTCAAATTCATTAACTCTAAAGGCCCAGCATAGCATAGCGTAGCACAGCGCAGCAACTGAGCAGCTTTGCAAGCACAACGCAGTTTAGCTCTATCGTGAAACTAAGCCAAAACCCATCATAACTTCTGAGATCTTTGGAACTAATGGTCAATCAGCTTAATTTAGATCTCTTCTGATCAAGTTTAAAAACTAACAGACAAACAAATAGCCCCGTAGAAAAAAGTTCTTTACAGTTTTACAATATTGTATGGTTGACTTTATTATATACGAACAGTGTATCAAACGCTCATATAACTTATATCAGTAGGAATTGGCTTGATTGATTGCATTGTATGGCTAGATTTATTTATCAGATTATCAAGTTTTGTTACTGTTATAACAATCGATCTGGCTTATCAGCCAGCAGTAAATATTTTTTTTTAAGATTTTTCATTAACGTTGACATAATATGATACACGGAAAAATGAAGAAAAAAAAGTTTCATAGTAAATTTACGTATTTCAAATTGAAATCTATCTCCTTCCTTTCTTTCTTTTTGCTCTTTCCTTCCTTCTAGATTTTTTCCTTCTCTTGTACTACTACGTTTTTCTTACAAAGCAGTTCTTTCGCCTTTTTTTTTCCTCTCTCTCTAAAATTTTTTCTATATATAATCTGCCCAAACTGTCTACTTTTAATAGATTTCTTTCTGCAAAAGTTCGTTTATCTCAAATATCATCAGCGATACTAGCAGCCTCTTTCTCTCCACAATCTCAATTAAACACTAGAAACATGTCAACCCACCACAGAGTCGTCATCATTGGTTCCGGTCCTGCCGCCCACACAGCAGCCATCTACCTGTCCCGTGCCGAAATCAAACCAACCCTCTACGAAGGTATGCTCGCAAACGGTATTGCCGCCGGAGGTCAACTCACAACAACCACAGAAATCGAAAACTTTCCTGGCTTCCCTGACGGAATCACCGGTTCCGGTCTCATGGAAAACATGAGAGCTCAATCAGTCAAATTCGGAACTGAAATCATCACCGAGACTATTTCTAAAGTCGATCTTTCACAACGCCCTTTCAAGCTGTGGACGGAATGGAACGAAGACGCTGAACCCATCACCGCCGATGCTATCATCTTGGCTACTGGTGCCTCAGCAAAGAGATTAGGTCTCCCCGGTGAGGAAGAATACTGGCAAAAGGGTATTTCTGCATGTGCCGTATGTGATGGTGCGGTTCCTATTTTCCGTAATCAACCTCTTGCCGTCATTGGTGGTGGTGATTCCGCTGCTGAAGAAGCTTTGTTCTTGACCAAATACGGTTCCAAAGTGTACGTCATTGTACGAAAAGACTACCTCCGTGCATCTTCCATTATGGCCAAGCGTCTTGCATCGCATCCCAAGGTCGAGATCCTTTACAACACAGTTTCCAAGGAAGCTAAGGGTGACGGTAACTTGCTGAACGCTTTGGTTGTTGAAAACACAAAGACTGGTGAGCAAAAGGACCTTGAAGTCAAGGGTCTGTTCTACGCCATTGGACACGTCCCCGCTACTCAAATCGTCAAGGGCCAAGTGGATACAGACGAGGAAGGATACGTTAAGACTAT
Source organism: Geotrichum australiense (assembly GCA_030563945.1). NCBI lineage: Eukaryota > Fungi > Ascomycota > Dipodascomycetes > Dipodascales > Dipodascaceae > Geotrichum > Geotrichum australiense. Next base: position 31,794 of record JAJMKR010000002.1, on the reverse strand, counting down.
TCCTGGATCAACATTGACTTCTGTCAAGGGTGTGTTTGCTGCGGGTGATGTTCAAGACAAGAGATATAGACAGGCAATTACATCGGCAGGTACTGGATGCATGGCTGCTTTAGACGCTGAAAAGTTGTTGTCAGAAGAAGAAGAGTAAATTCATCAACGGTGATGAAGATATATAAAACAAAATCATGTATAATATTTTAATTTGAAATAAGTAAAGCAAATATTATTTGTTTTTGACATTTAGGCATAATTTACAGATTAAAACGTTATCGATTAATCGTGGACATTGTTTGTTATTGTTGTTTCGTCGTATTGTAGGTTGATCTATTATGGATATTATCCATATTGAAGCCGATAAACATTCCTATAACAAGCAAGATAGTTAAAGAATTAGAAATAGAAAAAAGGTGTTCATGGACAAATATAAAAATAAAAACAACGAGATTAGAACAAAGTATATAGCCACCATATTCCATCTTTCAAAACCTACTGTAGTACCTATAAATCATATTCAAAGCTTTATAGCCAAAGATTTTAAGTAAAGACAGTAACTACAAAGTACGATATTTTAAAGCCCAAGTAGGTTACAATATCTTCAAAGTTCTGGCAGAATAGCATTTTGTGCTTGCAATTTGCAATTTGCCAATAGTGCGCCAAGAAGAGATACTTTCGCCTCTCCCCGCTCCCCGACCGTTTGTAATTACAAACCAGGCCCAAACGGTGTCAGAATTGGCACGTTGAATTGTGGACTTAACAAGGTCTTTCGTGTCTTGAAATACACTTGCCCACAAGGATGACAAAAATAAAAAAGTTTAACCCCGAGAACAAAAATACGAAATGCACTGTAGGGCTGTGGAAATAAAAATAATAAATAGTGGATGGCCTGCGGTATGTAAGGTACGGTGCAAAGCCACCGTTAGTGTTGTACACATTTGTCATACTTGTTATGAATTGGCCAGCTAACTGGGAGGAGGGGAAGGTTATTGGAGTTATGTGTTGGAAAAAGATACCTGTAGGGTAATGAGCGAGTTGGAGAAGGTGAGAGCAAATGGTGTTTGAGGGAAGGTTTGTAGGTAAATGAAGTGGTTTGGGTCATTTGGATGTAAAGGGTGGGAGTCGTTGTAACGTACAGTACAGTACGTAGGAGAATAAAGTGTAGGTGGGATAGTTTTGTAAAAGCAAAAGTAGAAGCAAAGAAAGAGAGAGAGAGGTTATAGTGACTGTCTTACTTGAAGGATTCACTCATGAACAAATAAAATGTATGGGTTGAAACGATTACTGTAAAGGTTAAGGAAGTTTGTTTGGTTGGTCATCACGGATTATTGAAAGAATAGTTGGATTATACAGAGTGAAATAGGAGGAAATTCAGTTGATAATTTGGTGATTATTCTGTGACATATTGCATTATTGACATAGCAATATCCGTGGATTGAAGAAGAACGATGGCGTTGGGACGGTTAGACATACATTATTTGGAAGAGACACGTTCAACAGTGGTAACACAGCAACATACGGCAGAAATTTCCGTATTTTATCTCAATATCGACTAAAATATTACTGTTTGATTCAGCAATGAGACATGGTCTCACTGATCAGAGTTAAGCGACAATTCTATCTTGACGTTGTCTGTCACGTTTGAATTAGCTTTTCAGCAATGACCATTGTCTCTCTTTTTGGGTCTGATTCTGTCATACCCCCCTGTGTGAAAATGATGAGGTAGAAATGTGAACCCGACTGGAGGGGGAAGGGGACCAAGGTGTGTTGATCTATGGTGGCTATATGTGCACGGACAGATAGGCAGAGACCATACCATGGGAGTGACAGCGGATTTCCAGTGAATAAAACGGATATACAGCTTTGACAGTATACTGACCAAAGTAGGTCATTTGTGGGTGGCAACTTGGCTGAGTTTTTATTTTATTTGTTTTATATTATTTTGACAACGATGATGGTAGTGATGGTAATGGTAATGACGTTAAAGAAGCGTGTGCAGTAAACATTCAAACTCGAGACCAACCCAAAATTGATCTAGTAGCACCAAACAACACATTTTGCGTATTTTCCCGCTCATTTAACAGTCAATTTAGACTATTTTTCTTGTGCAGGTTTTTGTTCTTGTCAAAGTCAGTCGAATGCGGTTAGACCTGCTCTCAATTTTCATGGCTTTGACTATAAACTGTTGGAAGTTGCTGACAACCCCGACTCTGAACAAAATAAATAAAATGAATTGACATGAAATCGTTGGATTTACTTGAATATAAATAGGCTTCGAATGGGTCCATAACTGTTGGGCTTTCGTAGATTTTTTCTTGAATTGAATTGAATTGGTTTGACTTAATAAATTAATAAACAAGCAACGAGAACCATACAGTCCTATACCTAAAAATCAACTTCAATCTGAATCATCATTAAATAACTTATACAAACTACTTATTTATACAACCAATCAATTGGATCATACCAAACCAGCCAATCAATTGACTTACAACCGGCACTCCAGCAATAGTCAATTAGCTTACCACTCTTTTGAAATCAAATAAAGCGAATTTCACACAAATCACAAAACCAAATCAAGGATAACTAATTTCTACTTTTTATTCCTTGCGCCTTTATTTACCTGAACCTTATTTTCTTGTTATTTTTAGGATTGATTTTTCTTTATTTTTTTTTCACCTTTTTTTTAATATATTTTCCTCTCTCCTTCTTTCTTTCTTATTAATACTCTCTACCAGTTATCCTTTATTTTTTAACTCCCCTCTCTCATACTCATAGACTACTATTCGTGCGCAATTCTAGTTTATCATGAAGTACCAGTCAATATGCTCCTTGCTGGCACTGTCTGCTTCTCTAACGTCAGCTGCCTCAAATGGTAAAGGCTACCTTCAGCTAGACTTCCAAGGCTTGCAATCTTCGGTACACCCTAACCCCAGATCCTACGACAATCTATTCAAGAGAGATACAAAGTCCCTAGAAGTCGTTCTTGACAACCTATACACCTATTACAATGTTGAATTCAAACTTGGAACACCTGGCCAGACCTTCAATCTTTTGATTGATACTGGCAGTTCTGACCTGTGGGTCATTGGAAACGATAACCCCTATTGTGCTCGAAATAGCGCTGATTTGCAAAACGATGAAATGTTTGACTGCAGTCTGTCAGGCACTTTTGACCCTTCTGCATCTTCAACCTACGTCAGAAACAACTCGGACTTCTTTATTAAGTACGGTGATGGAACTGTGGCTGAAGGTGATTGGGGAATGGACACCCTTGATTTTCACGGAGTGGATGTTCCTAATATGTCCTTCGGTTTGGGAACAACAACAAACAGTACCATGGGGGTTCTAGGTATCGGATACGATACTAACGAGGCAACAACTGCTTTGCAAAACCCTTACATTTACGAAAATTTGCCTCTTCGATTGGTCAACCAGGGCATTATTAACACGCCCGCTTATTCGTTATGGTTGAATGATATTAACTCCAAAAAAGGAAATCTTCTCTTTGGCGCTGTAGACCATGCAAAATATTCAGGTGATTTGGTCAAAGTCCCTATCTTGAAATCTTCCAGACAAGCTTCAAAACCATCGTCTTTCATGGTTCCCTTCAGTTCGTTGAAAGTTAGTGTAAATGGTAGGGATAAAGAGGTTTTGCCTACTACAATAGAGGCTCTTTTGGATTCAGGTACCTCCCTTTCTTATTTCCCAACATCCATTGCGCGTAACATTCTTTCCACAATTGATGCAACCTATAATTCTCAAATTGGGTACTACATTCAGTCCTGCAACACTGATGGATCCCTTAAATACAGCTTCAACGGTGCTGCTGTTGAAGTCCCGTTCTCTAGTCTTCTTCTTCCCGTCACTTCACAATCTGGTTCGATTGCGACTTTCCGTGACGGAAGTCCTGTCTGCGCTGTTGGTATCATTCCTGGAAGTTATTCTTTTGCACTGCTTGGAGACACATTCCTGCGTAGCGCCTATGTGGTATACGATATGCAGAACAACGAAATTGCACTCGCGCAGACTGTTCCCAACACCACTGACTCCAAAATCGAAGTCATTTCCGATAGCATCCCCAGTGCAACCCCTGCTTCTCTCTACAGCGCTACATCAGCAATTACACTGCAGTCGGCAAGTGCTGGTCTTAGAACTTTGATCACCACAGGTACCGATGGTGAGCTTATTACGTTCACGACGTCCCATGCGGCTCCTACGGATGCGACAGCTACTTCTAGTTCAAGCTCGGCCGGAGCTGCTGCTGTTGCTGCTCCTGCCTTGATGCAATTGGGCGTGGAAAATGTTGGTGTTGCATCGTCATTGGCCATGTTTATTTTGTCAATGTTGTGGAATATTTAGATTGTATTTCTCTTTCCTCTTGTGTTTTTTTATACTAGACAGAGCCACAAGGCTTGAAGCAACGTGCACATTGTTTTTAGCTGATTTAAACAACTGTTTTGCATCTTTCAGATCCCTTCTTATTTCTTTCTTTCCTTCAATTCGTTTTTTATTTCAGCTCATTGCTATATCATTGCTATCTTCATTTTATAATTGTTATATTTTCCTTCTTAGTTTTTAGCGCGTTCTGTTTCGTGTTCTATTGTGATTTTGCTCTCTTGAACCGCGCTTTTTGGCTTGTGTGCGAAGCAATAGGTTCTTTTTATGCTCTTATCAACTTTTATCCTATTCTATTGCTTTATTATGTTCAATTACAATGTACAGCTATACATACCTCAACTTTTTTATGCATTAATTTTAGACTTTTGGACTTTCGAATTTACGGGAACCTTTAAGCTACTGAACTTTGCATTTTTTCTTTCTGAAACTTCTGCTTTCTATCAATTCTTGCCATTTACTGTGTACACTTATAAGTCTGGGGATCTGTGTATTGATCACATCGAATATATAAAATATCTCGCTATATACAGTAGTGTGTTAATAACCTTAGTATATGAATCAATTTTACGAGAGAAAAAAGTTTACGATAAATTAAATTTCAATTTTGAGAGCAGCAACTTGTCTTATATCAGACATTATATATTTGCCGTTTTATAAAGCTAGTAATCCGATAAGTAGAATGATAGTACCTAAATTGATTAAAACATTTGATCCTAGGCTACATATCAGTAATATTTTCCCCAGAAATGATTTCATTCTGTTTAGATCCAGGTACTCTTCTTCGTTTTTTGGAAGAAGGAGTTTCAAAGTAAAATTGAAATTTTTTGTTTGGTTTTGAATCCTTCAGAAACTCGTCCAGTTCCCTTATCCAAACTTTTATTAATTTTTCTTTGAATGGTCCTAAAGGACCTAAACTGGAGCTTCACTTTTTGCAGTAGCAGTGGCGCATTGAAACTATTTTTGCGAAATTAGTGGGCACGCGTGCGAAGGCCTGGGAATACGGTCTGCTGTGCTAGGACGTTTTACAAGTGGACTAGGTTTATTATTTTCTTTTCTGAGTTGATTCTCATCACCTAGGGACTCTTTATTGTCGATATTGGTGACGCGCTTGTTGTCTGAGGCCCTTTGCTTATTGAGAGAGTAAATAGTTGTATTATTCCATTTTTTTCTTGATGATAGAGAAGCCGAACTTTTTTTTGAACCGGAATAGATTCCATCGTGATTTTTTTACTGGAGAAGCAGTCATGGCAATATATGGACCTTGTGCTGTTGTGTAAATTATATTTATTGTAATCCCGTTATACTGTACTTTTTCAATAATTTGTTTACGATATTTAGTGACAACAGTTAAGAAATCTATTTCTAGACCTTTTCCAATTTAGATCACTGGTAAATCGTTTAGATATAGACTATGATGGATAATTGCCTCTAATATATACATAGCTGTTTATTATCATTATATTTAGTTTAGCTCTGTAATTAAATCAATTCTGTTCTTATAGTCTCATAAGTTCTGCATACAGTTTATTAAGACTGGCCTTTATTACTTTTCGCTGCCATTCATACAATAGACAAGAGATTCAGATGCTCTTGTCTCTACACCAGGGGCTCTCATGACTTAGGTCTTCAGTAGATTATTATCCTTTTTTTGCACATTTCTTGAATTTACTATTGTTATGATGTTACTCTTGGATTATCCTTTGGAATAATGTGATGCACAAAGTTAGGTTCCTAATGGATCATTCTATTTGTGTCATGGACAGGTCTAAATCTACTAGTTTTCCCTTATGATGTTGCCTTCTGAACTTAAGTCTGAAGTGGAACATTTCAATACTACATCATGAATGGTTGGATTAGTGGCATCTTATAAAGAACAGGTTTCTCCTGGTTCTCTCGAAAGCTTTGGAATTTGGAATTTCAATTTGTAGCCATCTCCTGATAAGTTGTGGAAAGTTTTATACTGGCAATATTTTCGAAGAGCTAACTTTTGTGGCAGGTTTCTTCATCTAGTTGACGATACTACATCCACTGCCGTTTCTGTTGTTGTTCTTCAAGTTGTTAAAATAAGATATTACTGTAACTTTGCTTTGTGCCGCTTCTTTTCAACAATTCTATGGTTACACTGAGGATATTATTTGGTATTTTGGCATTCAACAGTTTGCTTAATGTAAATTTTTTTCCCTATTAAGTAATAAATTCTCGGAAAATGACAGAAAATTGTGTTCTTGTATTGTTTGTTAGAAGGCAATATTTTTTTGATTTATTGCGAAATGATGTTACTGTTGTTGGTTGTATACTGAATATTTTTTTGAAACACTGCATTGTCCCAGCTTAAGGTTTTTCGTTTCTTGTATTTTTGATAGGCTCTCGATTCACGGTTGTTTGGTAGTTTTGATCAATGATTTTATTATTTATTTATTCGTAATTAGTTTATTGAACTATGTCAAATAGCTTGAAAAAAGTTCAATAGCAAGGTCGGAAATATCGTGAGATATTCTGTTTCTTTAGTTCAAACTATGACTAGGCCATATGACTTCTCGCCCCACATTTCTTATTTATGGTGAATAATTATTATACTGTCATTATCGTGGTCTGGCTGTATGCCAGATTATCAAAAAATTATGATTTTGAATATTCTCATTTTTTCATCTTTTCCCATGTAACTTACTCAAGGTAAATATCTTGTCTACTTTTGTGGCCCAGTTATGACATGGCTTATCAAAATTATTGACTGATGATATTATAATTGATTTCCTATGTTATCTACAAATCTGGTGGATGGTTTATTGCCTTGCGTTTATTTCTTTTGGAACAGAAGTTTTTGAAGAAATATTAACATTATACTTGGACGGCTTCTGGCTTATTCCTAAATCAATTTGGAAAACTAGACAGTTAAAAGTATTATTGATTCTAAATTATCAGTCAAGAATGAATTTTTTATGGGCCAAAAATAAAAAGAAAAAATGTCTAGATATCTTCGAAACTTCGAAGTTACGGTAAAACAACATTTGAAGGTGGAGTAGCGAAAAGGTACGACTTGCCACAAATTGAAAACTTCATGAAAATGACATAAGTTGAATCAGATCGTGCCGCTCTTTCCAATGATGCAACTTTTAGAATACTACCATCATTTTAGCGCTTTCCATGGACGCTTATCTTTTATGGGGAGATAGATACTGGAAACCCGGAGTTATCCACACTATCTTGTAATCGTGATCACAAAGTATCTACTCGTGTTCTCAATTCTTGTAATTTTAGTTTTATTGGTTCTTTTGCTGATTTTCCAATGAACCTAGTGTAATGCCTTATAACTAACAAGAACTGTTAGTCTCTTATGGTGCGTTTTTGGTATTACAAAAATTTATTCGGTTACCAATATTGTTCAGTTTCTCACCCTTTTCTCGAAAACATCTTTTATCAACCTTGATATCCAAACGGCTTTTCCCCGAAAACAAAAAAAGTCTCTAATGACTTATTTCACTTGAGCCACTTTCACTTTGCTCTCCATCCGCTGGGGATTCCGAACCAAGCCTGAACAGTAAGTATTTAGTAGTTGAAGAGATAGTTGAGGAACATGTCAGAACTGGTACGGGAAGATTGGAATTTACAAGGTCCTTTGTGCCTGGAAACTCACTTGCTTTAGCACAACAAAAAAAAGCTTATACCCCAGGAAAATATTGAAAATAAAAAAAGAAAACCGAACTGCATTGTAGGGGTTTGAAAAATTAAATACTGGATGGCCTGCGGTATGCAAGGTACGGTACGGCACAAAGCCTCCGCTGGCATCGCACAAGTTTGGCATATTTGGTACTGAAGTTTGCGCGGTACGTGCGGCACGAGGATTTTGAGCTGACCAGATAACTAGGAGGAGGGGAAGGTGGCTCGCTGGAGTTTTATCTTTGAAAAGGAATAGCCTGTAAGGCGATGAACGAGTTGGAGAAAGTAGGAAAAGATGGAACTTGAGGAAAAAGTTTTTACGCAAATGAGATGGGTTGGGCTATTTGAGTGTGAAGGGTGGGTGTCGTTGTAACGTAGGGATATAAAACGTACAGTATATATTAGGTGAGTTTGTTTTGTAAATGCAAAAGTAGAGGGCAAAAACAAGGTTACGGCGACGGGCTTATTTGGGGGATTCGTTTATGGGCAAGTAAAGTGGATAGGTTGAAACTTGAAACTTTACTCTGAAGGTTAAGGCCGTTCGTTCATTTAGTTTATGACAGATTGACGTGGTGATGCCGTTAGATTGAAAAGGAACAACTGCATTAGGACAGTTAAACATACATTATCTGGGAAGCCCCAGTTTAACAATGGTAACACGGCAACAACATACAGTAGGCATTTCCGTATTTCATCTCGATATCGACTAAAATGTTACTGCTTGATTAAGCAATGAGACACGGTCCCACTGATTAGAGCTAAGCGATAACGTTATCTTGACGTTGTCTGTCACTTTTGAGTCACCCTTTCAACAATAGCCATTGTCTCTTTGTTGGGGTTGATTATGCCATATCCCTCGTGTGTCAACGATGAAATGAACATATACGCCTGTCTAGATGAGGAAGAGGCCCGAGGCGGATTGAAATATGACGGCTACACATGTGAACGGACCGATATATTGACAAAGGAAATCGTGTGAATGAACTGAGTGTACAACTTTGACAGTATTGAAAGGCACGTAGATCATTGAGAGGCAGAAATGTTTCATTAATAAATAATGGTAATATTATTTTGACAAAGATGATAATGGTGATAGTAATGGTAATTATGTTGAAAAAGTATGAGTAGTAAATATTCAACTTCGAGGTAAATCCAAAATTGATCTACGCTTTAGCATCGAACAACACACTTTGTACACTTTGTGTATTTTCCGACTCATTTGATAGCCAATTTAAGATACTTACTTGTACAGGTTCTTGTTCTTGTCAAAGTCAATCGAATCTGGTTAGATCTGCTCTTGATTTTCATTGCTTTGATTATACTGTTGGAAGTTATTTGACAACCCCGACTCAGGGAAAGGTGAAATGAAATGAAATGTAAAGATGAGATGAAATGACGAAACCATGAAATGACATGAAGCAAAATCGTTGGATTTGCTCAAATATAAATAGACCTCGACGAGGCCTGTGGATGATGGTTTTTTTTGAAGATTATTTCAACAACCAATTGAATTGAACAACCTGAATAAACCACTAAACAAACAACAAACACGATATCCTTCTTCTAACCCCACTATCTCATACTCCTAAACTACTGTTCTCACGCAATTCTGGCTCATCATGAAATACCAGTCACTATACTCTTTGCTGACTCTGTCCGCTTCTCTAACTTCAGCTGCCTCCAGTGGTAAAGGTTATCTTCAACTTGACATCCAAGGCAAGCAATCTTCGGTACACCCCAACCCCAGATCCTACGACAATTTACGCAAGAGAGACGCCGAGGACCTAGATGTCGTTCTTGACAACTTGTACACCTACTACAATGTCGAAGCCAAAGTAGGGACTCCTGGTCAATCCTTCAATCTTTTGATTGATACTGGTAGCTCCGATTTTTGGGTCATTGGAAAGGACAATCCCTACTGTACACAAAACGGCGCTGATCCAAAAAATCCTGATGATTTTGATTGCAGTGAGTCAGGCACTTTTGACCCTTCTAAGTCTTCCACCTACTCCAAAAACAATTCGGACTTCTTTATCTCGTACGGCGATGGAACTATCGCTGAAGGTGACTGGGGAACCGACATCCTTGACTTTGTCGGCGTGAAGGTTCCCAACATGTCCTTCGCTGTGGGAACTACAACCAACAGCTCAGTGGGAGTCTTAGGTATTGGATACGATACTAACGAGGCGACCGTAGCTTTGCGACCCTCTTACACTTACGAGAATTTGCCTCTTCGTTTGGTCAGCGACGGTGTCATTAATACTCCTGCTTACTCGTTATGGTTGAACGATGTTAACTCCAAAGAAGGAAGTCTCCTTTTTGGTGCTGTAGACCATGCTAAATATACCGGTGATTTGGTTAAGGTCCCCGTCTTGAAAGATAATGAACAAGAGGAAAAGCCATCGGCTTTCCTTGTTTCCTTGACTTCACTGAAAGTTGACTTTAATGGCAATGAGAAAGAAGTTGTCTCCTCTCCTGTTAGATCTCTTTTGGATTCAGGTACAACTCTTACATATTTACCAAATGACATTGCAAATGAAATTCTTTCGCTACTTGATGCAACCTATAATTCTAAGATTGGAAGTTACGTTCAATCCTGCAACCTTAAAGGAACTCTCAAATACAACTTAAACGGTGCTTATATCGAAGTCCCATTCTCTAGTATTCTTCATCCTGTCACTTCAAACTCTGGCTCGCCTGCAACTTTCCGTGATGGAACTCCTGTTTGCGCTGTTGGTATTGCCCCTGGAGGTGAATCCATTGCAATCCTTGGTGACACATTCCTACGTAACGCCTATGTCGTATACGATTTGCAAAACAACGAAATTGCACTTGCTCAAAATGTTCCTAACACCTCTGAGACAAACATTGAAGTTATTACCGACACCATCCCCGGTGCAATCCCCGCTTCTCAATAAAGCGATACGTCAGCAGCTTCACTGGAATTGACAAATGCTGGTATTAGAACTTTGACCTTTTGATAATATGAAATAATTAGGCCTTGTCTTCGTAAAACGGAGCTGCAAGGTTTGAAGGAACGTGTACACTGTTTTTAGCTGGCTTCCAACAAATGTTTTACATCTTTCAGATTATTTCTTATTACTTTTCTTCAAATCATTCTTTTATCTTAGCTATTTTCTCTATTATCTTTTTATATTTCTGATATTTCTCCTTTTTAACTGATTAAATTTAAGGCCTATATAAACAAAGCTATATAGTCATGAATTAAATTTTTTTGTATATTAAACAAACTATAACCCGAATATATATTGTGAATGTTATTTATACAGATTCGAAGTGCTTATGGTTAAGATGGTTCTTGGATAAAAATGCGGTTTCATAGATGCAAAGTTTTCGTCAGTATATGGATCTTGGTAGGATCTGTAACTTCCTCGCGTCTTGTTCTGTAATCGAGATAAAAACGAAAAAGACAAAATGGCTACAATTATAGATGTATGTAATCAGGGTGTAATCATAAAAGGATGTAATTAGTTTGTGGTGTGATGTAGTAAAGGTGTAGATTTGACTTTGGGTTGAGCGTTCGTGATATGCTGAAGGAGTGGATGACTTTTATCTGAGAATTGGTATAGATTATGAAGTGATGTAATAGTCTGGGTTTGATGGTCATTATGTGTTGACTGCCGTCTCATCTTTAACTTTCACATTGCCTCCATCTTCACCACCAACCTTTACGACGCTCGAGTTATCTTCTCCATCCTCAACTTTCGTCCCCTCCCCTTCCTTCTCTCCACCACTCTCCACAACCTCCTCCTCCTTCTTCCGTTTATTAGCACAAACCCACTCCTCATACCTTCTCTTCTTCTCCCTAGCTTTCAGAGCGCCCCGGTGTCTCTTCGACCCCGCATGTTTGTCCCACTCACGACGCCCGACGACAACAAGGTCACACACATCGCACCGGAAGTTGCCCCACTCCGTGCTCTGGTAACCCTTTTGAAAGCGTACCAAGTGCTGGAGGTGAGCTGGGATTAGGTCGGTGTTGATAGGGGTGGAGGTGTTTATGGAGGAAGATACAAAACGACGAGCATGCTCGGTACCGGGGAGACCAACGGTCGTCGACCAGGTGGAAAGATCAGATGCGTCGAGGATCAGTAGCGGCGTATGCGGCGTGTGTAGTTTGGGCGTGAGCATGTTTGTCATGTATTTCGTCTGCTGTTTCGAGTACTTCCTAGTCCGTGATTTCATAGTTTCTATACACTGGTCCAACACTTTACGCTTAGCCTCTTCGTCTGTGCCCTCAAACTCGAGCCATGGCAAAAATTCTTTGAACCCTATAACCTGCAGCACTCCATGCAGTCCCTGGTCGTCATTGGTGTTGGCCTGCTGCTGATTCTTATAGAACTGGTACAGCTCGTGGATCTCATCAAATAGTCCTTGCTGCAGCATTTTGTCTACACGAGCGTCAAGCCGCGCGTTCAATATGGTCTGCTCGCACCACACCCATATCACCAGACTCTCAAACCGCGGCGTCAATGTCTGTGCCGTGTACACATCGGACGTGCGTTTCCCTGTTTCCCAGCACCTCCGCAGCGCCGTCAAGATCCGCCGTGTATCGTTCGGGTGAAACTTACTAGCAACCAGTGGATCGATCTTCTGCAACTCCCTTAACTGGGCCTCGGCCGGTCCCTCTACAATCCTGCGTTGCTCTTCCGTCAGCTGATTTGCCGCAGCGTCACCACCGGCCGAATCAAGCTCAATGGTGGTGTTGTGGAATAGTATGGCCTGGTTCCAGTAATGCGTGCCGCCGACGAGGATGGGGATTTTGCCGCGGTGGTGGATATCGGAGATGGCGGTGAGCGCTTCGGACGTGAAATCGTGTATAGTGTATGAAGTGTCGGTCCATGGGCGGTGCCCGAGGAGGTGGTGCGGGATCCCGTTGCGTTCTGGGACAGGATGTTTATTTGTGATTTGCGGGAGTCCGGCGTATATCTGCATGCTGTCGGCGTTAATGATTTCGCCGTTCAGCGAGGTCGCAAGGTCGATTGACAGCTGCGACTTGCCTACGCCTGTGGTGCCAATTATGGTGATCAGCTTTTTGAGCGGGGCGGATGATGAGGATGGTGGGGGCATAGTTATTTGGTTTGGGTTAGGATGGATAGGCGGTAGTCGTTATATCTATGCGGATGGGAGATTGTAATGGGAAGAATGAATTATGTGGGTTGAATAAAAAAATTGGAATTTTTCAAATTCGGTAATTGGGAACAACGTAATAAATAAATTTATGTACCTGAAAAGTTTGAGCATTAAACCTACTACTGTGATAAACTCATTGAACTCATAGCTATAAATTTTGTTATCTGAACCAAACAAAATAGGGATAAACACATTTATTTACAGATATATACATAAGTTTAAGAATAGATAGTTAATAGCAGTTTCGATCTATGTAACGCTTTATATACAAGAACTCATAAGATAGATTAAACTTGTTCGACTTCAACTTTAACAACATCCCTCTTAGCGTTGAAGTTTTCATAGAAATGATACAATTCGATGACAACCTCGACCATGATCAGCCAAATAATCATCCACTCCAACCTAATACCTAATTCTTCGCTGACATAGCCTTTCAAGATACCAACACTTTCATTTCCATAATCCAGCTTTTTATTTAAAATCGAAATTCTCAAACTGACATCCAGTCTCTTTGATATGGTCGAGTATAAGTTCTCCAACTCAGGTTCTTCCCAGTACATGTCTGGAGTTTCGATCAAATCGGAATACAAGTTTAGCTCGCCTCTAATCTTCAACAACTGACCAGTCAACTGTAAAATTTCCTTGCTAGGCATGCCTACCTTCATTCCTTTTGAAAGTGTGTTAATTTCACCTTTCAGCCTTTCCAATGGACCCTCAAGATCAGATTCCAAAACAGCTAGCTTCGTACTTCTCGATATCCCCGAGCTGAACGCAGCCTTGGCCATCAATTTATTATCCGTTCCAATACAAATCAAGTCTCCATCCATACCACTAGTAGTAACTCCCTCGACAAAGTCCATTTCCTCCGTTTCCGCTCGAGTATATGGTAGGTTCTCTGCACTCTTAATGGCATCAGCAACCAAGTTCTCAGTTTCAATCTGGTTAAGTCCCCATGCAACGACCGACCCGTTAGCCAAAACCATAACATCCGACGTCGCTTCTTTATCAGTTTTACTCAGTCCCGTAGGCAAGTTTACGTGTGCCATTTCACCGGCAATAAGCACTCTTGCCGATGAGTGCCCCTGTGTCTGGAACAGCTTCACAACGTTCGAAAGATTGTACGCTTGGCATGTAGATATGGTGGTGCATATTTGAGATTTATCCGGGAGTGGTGACGGGGTGTGTGGTGGCAGCCTTCGGGTCACAAACCGGTTGGATTTGGGTGTTTTGAGCGTAGACTGGGCGCGTGTTGCAAAATTGTTGATTAGCCTGTGTGCTAATGGGCGCTGGAAAAGTTTCATCGTGTAATGATGGGCTAACCGTAGATTCAAGTGTGAGCGAATTTGCTGTCTTGATTCAAGTTGTTTCCGGCAGGCCTGCTTTTTTCTTTCTTAGGCGTAGATATATCATGGGTTAGGGCTGATCAAACCGCTCGTTGATAGCAAGATATTAGTAGATTGAGGAAACAATTCATACGATGATGATGATATTATATATCTGAACAGAACATAAGTACAAAACAGCAACAATGCGATATTGTGATCTACGGCCTCTATATTATACAAACGGAGACTGCTTATTTTTAATTTTTTTAAAGTCTAATAGTCACTCTAAAATGATTTTTGAAAATACGTAAAAAGTAAAAGATGGAATATGTATAATTACTGTATTCAGCTGGTTTCAGATTCAGATGATAAAAACAATGCAATAAAATGCCGGTGTACGGTGCTTTTGGAGACATGATTATAACTAAGAAATTGTGAAACTCACAAGATTATGTGTATCAATTGAATGAAGTTTTTTGTATGCAATCTGAAATTAATGAACACATTACTTAACTTAATAACTTTATGTAGTACTGTACAGCACAATATCAACCTGCTTTTCTAGTATGTGATTGATTGTCATTCTTCCTAATATTTTCTAAAAACAACACAAGAAATGAATGGTATAGAACTATCAATATTAAATTACAAAAGATATATACAGAAACCAAGACGAATTGGGCTACTAAGGTGTCAAATGAAATTTTTTAGCGGCTGTTAGATATCTTTTGATTGGTCAAAACTTTGAGTTTTGTGAAATTATAAGATGGATAAGATAAACTCAGATAGGAAACCATCAATAGTACGTATAAATTTTTTTTTTAATCCGAGCAGGAAACCAGTCTAGAATCAAGTTGTACAGATCAAGATGTCATATATGAATCACCAAATACTGGTTCATATGGAAGATTATTAGAATAAAAGCAGTAGATTTAGAGCCGAGTAGTTTGAACCAGTTGCAGCTTCCTGAAGATTTGGGGTATCAAAAATTAGAAATCAAAAAAATTGTTTACAGACAATTTGACCGGCTTTTATAACTGGCAATTATGAGCTTGCAGGATCATCTTATGAATTAGGGAATTGGTCACGCTCGAGTCTCAACCACTTTTTTCTTTCAAGAAAAAAAAAACTTTTTTGTTCTAGACTTTATTGGTCCAAGGCTAATTGAACCGTTGAACAATTTTGACTTGTGACATCCGAAAAATAGTTTTATCGCTTCCAAAGTAGATCCAGCTCAACGCAGTCTATTCCGACTCTGTTAAAGAGCATCTGAAGGGCTATTAGAATAAGACTACCATAAATTATATTTGTTGACCAAGGTCTGAATGTTTGCCACTTGACAGTACTAGGGATTATATAATAGTTTACATAAAACTGAACTAACTACGCATAAAGAGAGTACTTTTGGGGGTATCCAATTTTTTATATCTAGTTTTTTGTTTCCTCTTTTTTTTTTTATTTTTTGCTTCCTTCTATTTTGCCCGCGTTTCATAGTTATTTGAGACAATTTATCTTTAGTATTTTGTTGCTTCACCTTTATCAAAAAGAATATCGAAGTATTTGTCTACTTTTACTATAGCACCCTGATACCGACCAATTAATTGCCTGTGTTATCTCCAGTCCCTTTTTTGATTGCTCACTCATCATCCAGTTATCGCCATACAAAACTATTAATCTATCAAATAATTCATAATGTCAACCCCAAGGACTTCTACATCATCTATCAGATTTGCCCAATTCAAGCTTGTCCTTCTCGGTGAGTCTGCAGTCGGTAAATCCTCTCTTGTCAACAGATTCGCAAAAGACCAGTTTGATGACTTCAGGGAATCTACTATCGGCGCCGCATTTCTTACTCAGACTATCTCTCTCGATCCCACAACTACTGTAAAATTTGAAATTTGGGATACTGCTGGCCAAGAACGTTACAAGAGTTTGGCTCCTATGTACTACCGTAACGCCAACTGTGCCGTTGTAGTTTATGATATTACACAATCCGCCTCTCTTACTCGCGCAAAAGCTTGGGTCAAAGAACTACAACGTCAGGCAAACGAAAACATCATCATTGCTCTAGCCGGCAACAAACTTGATTTGGAAGAGGAAAGGCAGGTGCCGACGGAGGAAGCCCAAGCATACGCAAAGGAAGCCGGGTTACTGTTTTTTGAAACATCGGCTAAGAGTGGAAAGAACGTTAATGAACTGTTTACTGCTATTGCGAGGAAATTGCCTATTGAAAGTGCATCGGCCGGTCAAGGTGCGGGTGGTAGAAATGCTGGAAGATCCGGGAAAGGCATCGATTTAAAGTCTAACAACAATGGCCCTGCAGGAGCTTGTCAATGTTAAACATTGTCCTTATTTGTTCTTTTTGGTTCTTTCTGAGTTTTTATTCTCCGCCTATTTTAGTCTTCTCATGATTAGTTTATTTTAGTCACGTACCCTTTTTTTACATATAGATGGATGTAGTTAATTATTGATCCAAACAATTTGAATCCATTCAATTTGGCTGACTGTTCTCAAGCCACTACTTGTAAACAACAATTATGCGCTGCAAATATAACTATCATGACTTCAGAGATGCAACAATACTCTGAGTGGACCATGTGTAGACCTTGTCAAAATAGGATAATAATGGTGTTGTTCCCAGCCAAACTCTAAGCTATAAGCCACCTTCAGGGTAACATTCAATTTCATATGAGCTAAACTCTAAGCTGGAAAGCTCAAACATTAAAGTTGATTACTTTTGGGTTAAAAATTTTTACACCTTTTTAATTTTATTAGTTGAGTTATCAATCCCAATACTCTATATCTGCAGAGTGTCAAAGCAGAAATCTATCTATTTACTTTATTATTTTTACGTTTCTTTTTTGGAACTGTTTCTTTCTACTGCTAAGTATTGAGAAAATTCGAAGATGGCACAAAATTCACAACCAGTGGAGGAGAATAGGAAATCCAAGAAAGTGAAATCGAAAAAGAAGCAGAAACAACCTCAGAAGAAAGCCAAGCGCTCTAAGGAACCAGAACCCGAAATTTACGAGCAGAGAAACTCCGACGGACAAATTGTTCATGCCGAAAAGGCAAAAAATAACGGATGGACTCGGTTCAGCCCTCTAGCAGAAATCACAAAAAGTAAGCAGCAGGTTGAGGATGAAGGGGCTTCAAAACAAGAAAGGAAGAAGAAGAACCCTAAAAGAAAATACGAGTCAAATTCAGTAGGAAATAGAAAGAGGGAAGATGCTAATTACACGATTGACCGCAATGGATTTATGACTTTTACATCGGATACCCCAGATCAAAGTGATATTAGGGAAGAAAAAGGGCAACCATCTGACACCGCAAAGACACCAGAAGATAATAAAGATGATTCCAAAACTACGGAACGCGAAACAACAAGTGAACAATTAAATAGCGAACAGTATAATCCTGAATCGACGGATACGTTGGAAGGAATTTCTGCCAATGCAGATTTCATATCTTTCGACTTCAGTGATGAAGAAGACGATACCACGAAGAACGGATCTAGTGGAGATGTGAATCAGGGGGATAGTCATAAACGAAAACATGTAGATACCAGTGATGAAGAAGAAGAAGAAGATAATCTCGGACCACCAGATCATAAGAGGGTAGACAATTTGAGTGAATATCCATGGATTGCAAGGCTAAAGCCATCCAAATATGAGTTCGTTTCGGACTATTTAACAGAAGAAATCAAAAGTTTTGTTGCATACACTTCGCCTTCCAAAGAAGAAATCAAATCTAGAAACGAGACTGTTTTAAGGATAAGAAAGTTGGTCAAGGATTTGTGGAAAGACGCGGATGTCAAAGTGTTTGGGTCGTTTGCTACGGATATGTATCTTCCAGGATCGGATATCGATATGGTAGTGATATCACCCATGAAGCGATATGAATCGAAGTCGGCTTTGTTTTCACTTGCTCATAAGCTGAAAACCTCTGGATATTTCCGAAATATTGTCACAATTTCTAAAGCACGTGTCCCTATTATTAAGATGGTTGATAATTCAAGCAACATCCATCTCGATATTTCTTTCGAAAGGACAAACGGCGTGGAAGCCGTCGAAATTATTCGGAAATGGGCCAAAAAGTTCCCTTGTTTAAGATATCTAGCCATGGTTATTAAACAATTTCTAGCTAAACGAAAGCTCAACGAAGTCATATCAGGAGGACTTGGTGGATATTCCATTCTTTGTACAATTGTGCATTTTTTGAGCATGCATCCCAAAATTGCATCAGGCGTCTTGGATCCAGAAAAGAATTTGGGAGTTTTACTTATTGAGTATTTTGAGCTATATGGTAAAAAGATTCGGTATGAGAATGTGGCACTGAAGATGTCGGATCCTATTTCATATTTGGAGAAACGGTACTACCCTAATATGATGAATAGCAGATCGTCATTCTCGTTAGGCATCCAAGATCCTGCTGATGAGGATAACAATATATCGAAAGGAAGTTTTAATTTAAGGGCGTTACAGAAAGCCTTTAGGGGCGCGAGTGATATGCTTTCGGTTAAGATGTACGAGGTTGAACAAATGCCCAAACGAAAACGAAAAGGCATATCCATTTTAGGAAACATTATTACGCTTAAAGGTCCTCAGAGAGATTTCGTTGATTCACGAAAGGATGTGGTAAATATCACACAACTTGATAGTGATGTCAAATATAATTCAATTATGCTTGAAGATGATGACGATTCCTACTCTCCACATTTAGAAGTCCATCAAGCAAAAGTGAAAACGAAAATACCGAATAATGCAGAATTTGTAGAAATCACCAGTGAAGAAGAGTCTGAGGAAGAACCTGATGACGTTATTGTTTTTGGTAGTGATAGCTCCGATGATGATGACGATGAAGAAGATAAAGAAGGGGACAGCTACGAACCAAAACTGAATCCTGTACTCAAGAAACCCAGCAAGGATCTTGATGAGGATGCAAATTACGAACCGGAAATGAACGCCGGACTCAAGAAATCGGACTACACCTCTAGTAATGCTGATAAATCAGCCGATGATAAGGATGCCGAATATGAACCTGGATTGAGTACTAACACCCAAGGACAACTTAAAGCCAAAAACTCTAATGAAAGCGAAGGTGATGAAGACTACGAACCGGTAATAAAAAACAATAGCACGGAATTGAATGATGACGCTGATAGTCGGACCAGTTCAATGAGTAACAAATCTGCAAGCAAGTTCGACCGACTCGCCTACTGGAGAAGTAAAGGTGTTTACAAAGATTAATTTGAGTTATCCAAAAGGAGCGCCATATTTTGGGCTGGAACGAATCAAGCCTCGTTATACGTAAAAAACTGACAATTCAACAGAAACAAAATCGCGTATCATAGGTCATTTGAATTGTTTTTTTGTAATATTAAATATCAACTTACATATGTTCTGTTTGGCGGAAGAGAGTCCAGTCGACGGAACAATTTTGGGTCTTATTCAGTTTTTTTTTTTTTTTTTTTTTTTTTTGCAAAAATTACGATCTGGTCGTGGATGTTTTTCGGATTTGCGTGACAGCTGTCGTTAAAATTTCATATTAGATTTTGCCTCATAAAATGGGTATTATGGAGGGTTTTAGAAATGGAGTACTTTCATATTGCGCGGGTTATAATATTTGATATATATCAGCTATCAATTCCTGGTCTCATAAAGTGTCAAATTGCATATCTACAGATTCTTGGGATCGAAAGGATTATTCTTAACCCTGAAAATTCCATTTTTCTGTAATTTATCAAACATCATAAACATCTTTTCTCCTTCAGCTTCTTTTTCTTCATCTGTAAGTTTGTTCCATTCTTCTCTAATCTTCTGTCTTTCCTCATCAAGCTTTTCCTGCCATATACCAGTTATTGGATCGAGTTTTCTGCCCTCGGTTTTTGGTTCAAATACAGGAGACTGCTGCCCAGTACCGGTATCACTACTAGCAGACGCACTAACATTATTATCACCTTCTTTAGCATCGTCGTGGATTTCTTCGACTCTAGACTGGGTACCCAGAAATTCGAGATCAACAAAAGACGATGCATAACCAAAGCCCATGACTTCTGAAATCTTAGCCTGATTATGGCCAAAAATTTCCCAGTAGATTTGCTGTGCTAGTCGGTTAGAATTCCTAGTCTCGTAAAACTGACTGAGTCGCACAAATTTGCTTGCAAGAGAGGACGATTTACCAACACCTAGCTCTCGATCTTCAAGTGTTGGAGAGAGTTGAGATATAAGATAGGGGTGAGACTCCTTGTTATAGGTCACACATTTTGTTAGCACGGTTAGAAACGGTGAGAGGATGGAGTCGTCAGTTATCGGTGGTGTAAGAAGAGAATTCAAAAGATCCAACAAATTATTTGGAATAGTAGGCTTGTACCAGCTGGAAACAGGTAGAACGACGAGAAGGTTGCATATGTAACGGGGAATTGAAAAGTCTGTATCTATGGATATGGCATGAATATTCTCTGTGAAGATTTGTACCGTTGTTGGCGATATAGATACAGAATAGTTGTGTACGAGGTTGAATGTCGCTTTTAGGTACTCAATGACTTCAAGTCTTCTCATAGATGTAGATATGTCTTTGAAAATTGAAGCTGAAATGCCATTGATGACCGTAGACGATCTATCTAAAATGTCTTTTTCGTATAAATGAGCTTTGAAAGTAAAAAGAAATATCAAGCGTCCAAGTAGATACCAATGCTCTTTGTCTGTCTCGTATAATGAAATCACCTTTTCAAACGTTTGCTGTGAGCTCCATGATGTCCTAAGTGCCTCATTCAAAAGTAAAGCATTTGCAATGATCGTGAAAGCTTCGTATAGATAACTACCGATGTTGTCAGCACTGACATACAACTTAACCAAGTTATCTAAGTGTTCTTCCTTTATAAGTTGTGCATTTACTGGATCTCTAGCTTCAACTTTTAAAGCGACCAAGCTTTCATTATCGAAGGTAGAAGATTCGAGCTGCTTCAATAGCTGTTCCATTATGATGTTTTTGTGTTCTCAAGATGAGGCATAAGAAAATAGAATAGTTAAATTGTGGAAGAACTAGTAAAATGTTGACTCTAAACGTTACCAGACTAAACTACTTCCTAAGCCAAAGTATGGTACACTGATCTAAACCGTAATGCCATCACAAAACATCGCAGATAAGAAGTACTGACCTAAAAAGAAGAACGTATAACCATTACAATAAGCCCTTTCTTTACTGAATGACATAGGTTTGTGGAATCTATTCTCTTACTGAACCTCAATACTTCTTTTTCAGTGATTTTGCGAGAGATGCGGCTATCTTCACTTCACGTGATGGCGCACAAAATTTATTTTTCAGTCATCTCTAGCAAATAATGGAAAAATGCGAAGATGTTGGAGATTATAAATTTTCGAGTCTTTCTTTCTTGTTATCTTTTACCTTCTCTTTTGAACTATTCGCAAAATGTCTGAATATCAATTGACTATTGCCGCTAAGGCCCCATTAGTTGGATATCCCCAACTCATTGCCGCTGCTACTATCAATCACCTCGAACCTACATCTCCCATCGATATCTCTGTCGTCGATGCTGCTTTGGTTGACAAGGATGTTGCTGAGTCAAGCGTTGTTTTGAAGTCTGCTTCTTCTACTGTCTATGGCTTGGACGCTCTTACTACTTTAGCTAAAACATACTCTAACCACCTTTACGGTAAAGACGAGAACAAAGACTCTGATGCCTGGATCAAGTTTGCTTACGATGGATTTTCCAAGAAAGATTTCAAATTACTTACACCTGCTCTTGAAAACTTGGAAAAGCACTTAAACTTCAGATCTTTCATTGTTGGGTACGCTCCTACTTTGGCTGATATTGCCGTTTGGGGTGTGCTCCGTGCTAATCCTGTTGTTGCTGCTTCTGTCAAGTCTGGTACTTACATCAACATTTTCAGATGGTACAAGTTCTTAGACTCAAATACTCTTTTTGGTGGTGCAGTTGATGTGTTCAACAAGGATTTGATTGAGCAACGTAAGGCTGCTAAGTTTGGTCAAAAGAAGGAGTCTCGCGCTTCTTTTGATATTGATCTTGTTGATGCTAAGATGGGTGAAGTCGTCACTCGTTTCCCTCCTGAGCCTTCTGGATACCTCCACATTGGACACGCTAAAGCTGCTTTGCTTAACCAATACTTTGCCCAAATGTACAAGGGTAAGTTGATTATCAGATTTGACGATACAAACCCTTCAAAGGAAAAGGAAGAATTCGAAAACTCTATTATTGAGGATTTGGAGCTTCTTGGAATTAAGGGTGACAAGATCACACACTCCTCCGATTACTTCCAAATCATGTATGATTACGCTATTCAAGCCATCAAAGAAGGTTTGGCTTACGTTGATGATACTCCTTTAGAACAAATGCGTGAGGAACGTGGTGAGGGAATTGCTTCTAAGAGACGTGATCGTACCGTTGAAGAGAACTTGGCTGCTTTTGAGGAAATGAAGAATGGTACTGAGCAAGGTCTCAAGTCATGTTTGAGAGCTAAGATCTCCGTTGATGCTAACAACAAGACTTTACGTGACCCTGTTATTTACAGAACTAACCTCACGCCTCACCACAGAACCGGCTCTACATGGAAGATCTATCCTACCTACGATTTCTGTGTTCCTATTGTCGATTCTTTGGAAGGTGTTACCCATGCTCTTCGTACTATCGAATACCGTGACAGAAATGCTCAATACGACTGGTTCCTTAAGGCCTTGAGACTAAGAAAGGTTCATATTTGGGACTTTGCACGTGTTAACTTTGTAAGAACATTGCTGTCCAAGAGAAAGCTTCAATGGTTCGTTGACAAGGGACTCGTATCTGGTTGGGATGATCCCAGATTCCCCACTGTCAGAGGTGTGAGAAGAAGAGGTATGACTGTCGAAGGTCTTAGAAACTTCATTCTTGCTACTGGACCTTCGAAAAACGTTATTAACTTGGAATGGTCTTTGATCTGGGCTGGTAACAAGAAGGTCATTGACCCAATTGCTCCCCGTCACACTGCTGTTACTGCTAAGGATGCAGTCAGAGTTACGCTTTCTGGCGGCCCTGAAAAGGAAATCATTGAAGAAAAGCCCAAGCATAAGAAGAACCCTGCCATTGGTAACAAGAAGGTTATTTTCAGCTCCAAGGTCTGGATTGACCAGGAAGATGCTCAAACTCTCAAGGATGGTGAGGAATTCACCTTCATGGATTGGGGTAACGCTATTGTTGAGAAGATTCACAAGAATGCAGAGGGAATTGTCACTGGTATCGACGCCAAACTCCACCTTGAAGGTGACTTCAAGAAAACCGAGAAAAAGCTTACCTGGTTGGCCGACACTCCTGATGTGACCAAGGTTGAACTGATCGACTTTGACCACTTGATCAACAAGGACAAGATCGAAGAAGACGAGAACTTTGAAGACTTTTTGACCAAAGTTACTGAGTTCCACTCCGACGCCATTGCTGACGTCAACGTGAAGGACTTGGAAGCTGGTGCCATCATCCAGTTTGAGAGAAAGGGGTACTACAGAGTGGACAAGGCTGCCAAGGGCGATGAACCGGCTGTTTTGTTTACGATTCCTGATGGTAAGGTTGTGCAGAGATACGGTGCTAAACCTTCTGCTTCTGCTCCTACTCCTGCTGCTTCTTCTTAGAGGTGCACTCAGACTTGTGTAGCTGTACAATTTTGCAATGTATAAATTTTATATCTGAAATACTTGGTTATTACGTGAAATTTTGTGTTTGAACGGATTGTTGATTTAGTTATAAGCAAGTAGGAAAACCGAGATATGATTGCCAATCAGTAGTCCAGATTTCAAGATGTAAAAAAATAGGCTCTCCACGGTTATTCTGTGCGTGATTCCTCCTAGGATTTCTACAGTAGGCGGGCGATTGACACTGAAAGCGTGAGTCCCACGATGACAGTAGATGTATTAATTCTGTCAGTCTACGTTTCTTCACTACAGTTTTTCATCTCACCTTGTAAATAAAAATTGCTTCCGGTACAAGACCAAACTGAAAAAAAGAATTGAACATAGAATAAAGATTAATAGATACATCACATCATTAAAATTACCACACTTTCATTACTCTGGGGAGAGATATAAAACAATATAATCGTTAAGTTATGAACAATCCACAAATAGTGATGAAAAAAGATAGTTTCCCCACACATTTACATTTACAATAAAGCAACAAGCGATCCAATAACAAAAAAAAGTAACAGCTCCCTAATCCACAATAGCTCTTTCCAAGCCACACCCATGGGCTCTCAAGTTATTCGCCAACCTCACGTTCAAATCTTTATGTTTTGACTTGTGCAATTTTCTTCTCGCTACCATGACCGGGACGCTACTTCGTTCCACCATGTAGTTCGAGAATGAGCCCAGCAAGACTCCTTTGAGTGCACTTCTTCCTCTCGATCCAAGAATGACCATGGTCGGATTAACGTAGTCCACGATAGCTGTGAGCAGATGTCGTGGCGATTTACAGTGGATGACTTCGATAATGACGTGTACTTGAAGACGCGTTTTTTTCAGTAGTTTGGCTATTAACGTGGTCAGTTCTTGCATAGCTTTCATTCTGTCCTGCTCTTGTTGGGCTTGTACCTCGCTCGTCTTATCATAATCTTGCAGGTCTTCAAAAGCGCATACAGCATAGAGCACGTTGCTGTCTCTCAAGACCGTTCCGATAGTCCATTCCAGAGCATGAGCTGATTCAGGTGACAAATCGGTACCTAGGATGAATGTTTTGGGACGTTTCGCATTTGGGTCAGTCAGTGAGGGAATATTTTCACCTCTTGACATGGTTCTTATCATTCTCTTCGTAGCCGGATTTGAATGGATTGTACTAATATCCAACGGCAATTGAGCTGCTCGTTTGGCATCCAAAAACTCCTCAGTGTTGGCGGTATACGGAGCTTCTTCGGGGACATCGTTATCAAAAGCCGTATTGGGATGAATAATTCTTCGTTTATAAGCAATGTATTCTGCCATAGATGGAGGAGGAACAGCTCCAGGCACAACAACGTCCAATAAAGATTTAACAACTTGAGCTGCAGGTGCTGGTTCCTTGCGAGTTTTCAATTCCTCTTTGACTTTTTTCTTTTCAATAAATTCATCTGAAGATTCATCATCTGAAGACTCTTCATCAGAAGAGGCCTCAGAATCACTTGTAAATTCGTCGGTTTGTTTTGGTTTCGAGCTTGCCTCAGATTGGCCGTCTTTCAGTAGTCTTGGATGCTCTCGTTGCGTGGATGCTGATCTTGAGTTGGGTGCTGAGACACTTGTTGCTGGTTCGTCAAGCAAGCTTGAATATGACTGTGATCGACTGTGTGCCTTGGGTTTAGCTGTAGTTGAAGGTGCACTTGGGTAACTCGAAACAGGACGAACTTGCATATTTTGGGCATTAGTAGCAAGTAGTAACTTTTCTCTATCAACTCCATCAGTAGAGCTAGATCTGATATGACTTTTTGCTGGACTCGAATTTCTACTGCTTCTCCAAAATTTGAGATACGATGACTTTTTTTCTTCTTCTCTGTTGCGACTTACGGATCTCGGTTTAGATGACGGTAGAGCATTTCGTAAGTCTTCGCTTCTGTAGTAGAAGCTACCGTCGTTGGTAGCGTAAGGGTCATGTGAAACAGCTCTACCTGGGTCATACATGGCAGCAGGAGATGATCGTTGGGGAGTGAGAGGGGTGTCGTAGAGACTTGAGCTTAGTAGGTTTGAGTTTGAGATTGCGCGGGTGTTTTTTGGTCGAACTGGCGAAGGAGAAGGATCCAGGATCATCGAATTTGAAGGTCTGCGAGAGGACATATCGCTCACTACAATATGAGGGGGATCTCTTGATAATGAGCGCTCACGGTCGAGTGTTTCGACTACCAGTTTTCTTTCTTCTTCCAGGGCATCAAGTAAAGACATTTTAAGGATTCTAACAAATTAATGAAATAATTGAGGGTGAAAATAAAAGTATAGCCACAAACAAATTTCAATATAATACAGTGGACGTGCTTGATTCAGATAAGTTGGTCAAAAGAAGACTTTGTAAAGAGTTATGGACTATAGAAAGCTATAAAGGGAAGCGGAGGAGAGGTCAAGTTAAAGTTGATGTGAGGAAGGGAGGCAAAATTCAGACAAGTCAAACAATAAATAAAAAATGGAAAATAAAAAAATAAAAAAAAGTCAAGTTAGCGGTATATAAAACAGCGTTTAAAAATCATTATGTATGTGGTGCGTGTAGTATAAAATTAATAAATTTACATATTACAGATAAGCAAAATATGCGCTGTGGAGAAGTTTTTTCTACGTTGACACAAAAATATTCTGTTCCTCAAACAAATTGGAATTTTTTCACTGATTCATTCATTCATTTGTTTATTCACAAGAATTCTGGATTACGAGGCAGTATGGCTCTACAGACAGGCAAGAAGGTGTTGTAGCAGTATACTATTTATACCCATGAACTTTCAATTGTTGTTACTGTAAACAGTTCCAATGGCGGAGTTTCTACGATTGAAATTTATTCATTTCGCGACTGACTTTAGCCAGACTGAGAAAGTCCGCACGCGCCCTCGTTGCACACAGCAAAACTAAACCAAACCAAACTAAACTAAGCAAAAAATTTCTTTGATGCCAAGTTCTTGTTTAGTGGAACACTTTCATGTGTGAAGTTCAGAAATTAAGCCATTTTTCACTATTTTGTATTGACCTGGTCCAGTGGTGTGAACAACTCTGTACCTTACGGGTTGGTTCCTTTAATAGGAGAAGGTTCAGAGGGGTCACACGATCTTGCAAAGACGTTGCACGCAGTTGCAAGTAGACAAGTAGACAAGTTTTACTGGTAAGCTAGATGGTATTTATCCATGTGGACGTGGATATTTGAATGTGATTTGTAACTTCAATTGAATTGAATTGAATTGAAATGAAGTGCGTGTGTTGGCGTGTTTGTGATAGTCTGTCTGATGATATTCCTTGTATATAACTTAAGTTATATACTAAGGTATGGATACTGCTAAGTTTACTTACTGGTAACCTATGATACTTGATAAATGGAAAGTTTCTATACAGATTATGTTCGGTGCACTCACCAATTGTCCTACTACAAGTACATGCAGTATATAAGCAGATGGTACGTAATACGGAGACAGAAATGATATGCGTCCAGAAAATAGTTTGTTTTACAGCTAATCGAATCAATTCAGATCTTTGTAATGAGTACTAGAGCCTACTATGGCCCCTATCACCATCACAAACTGACCTTCTGAAAGCAACATATCACCGCTATATAACTCTGCTAAAAGACTGGTCAACAACCTAATTACAAAAACGTAAGTTCCACTCGGTTGTATATTGTACACAGCCTTTTGTGGATCTGATCTGACTTAATGCGCTATATACTATGTTTACTTTCCTTTCTTTCTTCTCCAAGTCCAAGAATCATGACAACTTGAAATTTGCACCTATCATCGCAAATTCGTTACTTCCCTGGGTTTAATACAGTAAACTATGAGGGCAACATTTTATGGCGATAGATCAACTCTTGTTCTCTGCCATTATATCTTCCATTGTGTAAGTCGTGTAACATTGATACACCACCACGCTGACGCAAGCAGCCCTTAGCGAGAAGCAATAACTCAAGGAATTTTCAATAACAGTCACTAGCTACACAAAGTCCTAAATACAAGGCCAGAATCATCAAGTCAGTAAAAACTCTCCCTGGGGCAGATGTAAGAAGTCCAGACTCTTTATCTTCAAGTCTTTCTAAGCAAATAGTTATTACATAATCTTTTATTTATGACTAATGCGACAACATGAAATTCCCGATTAATTTTCGGGAACACAGGTTGGTAGCGCGTTTTCACGATAACTGGACGGAACGGAAAACTTACGATAATTAAACGGGTTCATGTATCCAAAAAAAAACGTTGTCCGTTAATTTTGAACCCGTAAAATCATGGAAGAGTGGAATAATGGCAGCTCTACTAACCCAACCACATAGATTGATGTGAGGACACGCTTAATCTTGAATACCTGATATGCCATGATATGGTATGGTATAATAAGTTATGCTATTCTTTACCATTACTTGACTGTCGTGTAGTGTCATGCTAATTTTCAGTGCTAGATTATGAACAATTTGTGTCGTATTTATTGTCAAAGAATATCCTCATCTTTTGGGCGATTTTTTCTTTCGAAGAAATCAATTCTTGTGTAATTGTGTCGTCTAGAGATGGTCTGTAGTTGTATACTTATTCTCAATCTCAACATCCTCCTCGACAGGTGTAAACAGATAACGTCAATTGCTGCTATCAGCCACTACCTGTAGATTTCAATTCTAATTGGAGCTAGGAAACTAAAACCAAAGTTATCTGCCGCCTATTCACTAAATTCAGTTCCAGACCAATTCGTGGGGTAAAATTACATAAATTATTCACGCTGAGTAAGGACTATAAAAAGACTTGTTTCCCCTACAACAAGCTTTCTTTTTTTCCTCTTTTTTTCTGCTCTCTTCCTTTCTTCCTTTTTCTTCTTACTTGTCAAGTTTGGCTAAATTTATTCATTCATTCAGTTCAGTTAAATTAAATTCAATCCATTTTAAACCAACATAAAACAATCACAACACAAAAATGGCAAGCAGTCAATCCCCCCAAGTCGAAACTGATATCATCACTCTTACGAGATTCATTCTCCAAGAACAAGCCAAATTTGCAACTAACGCAACTGGTGATTTCACTCTGTTGTTGAACTCGTTGCAATTCGCTTTCAAAGCCATTTCTCACAACATTAGAAGATCTACTTTGATCAACCTGATGGGTCTCTCTGGTACTGCCAATTCTACTGGTGATGATCAAAAGAAATTAGATGTCATTGGTGACGAAATCTTCATTAATGCTATGAAGGCTTCTGGTAAGGTCAAGGTTATAGTCTCAGAAGAACAAGAGGACTTGATTGTTTTCGACAACGACGGAACTTATGCTGTTGTTTGTGACCCCATTGATGGTTCTTCCAACCTGGATGCTGGTGTCTCAGTCGGTACTATTTTCGGTATCTACAGACTCCAAGGCACTGAAGGTTCTATCAAGGAAGTTCTCAGATCCGGAAAGGAAATGGTTGCCGCTGGTTACACTATGTACGGTGCTTCTGCCAACCTTGTGTTGACTACCGGTCACGGTGTTAACGGTTTCACTCTTGATAATGCTCTTGGTGAATTCATTCTTACTCACCCTGATCTGAAGATCCCCAAGTCCAGAGGTATTTACTCGGTCAATGAAGGTAACAGCATGTACTGGCCCGAGGGAACTAAGAAGTTCTTCGAGGCTATCAAGTACCCCGAAGATGGCTCAAAGCCATACAGCTCTAGATACATTGGATCAATGGTTGCCGATGTTCACAGAACCATCCTTTACGGAGGTCTATTTGCATACCCTGCCGACAAGAAGTCTAAGAACGGTAAATTGAGAATTCTTTACGAAGGTTTCCCCATGGCCATGATTATCGAACAAGCTGGTGGTAAGGCCATCAACGACAAGAACCAAAGAATCTTGGATATCGTTCCCACCGAAATTCACCAAAGAGTCGGAATCTGGTTAGGATCCGAAAATGAAGTTGAGAAGGCCAGTAAATACCTTGCTCAAAATTAATGACCCCTATTCTTCTCTTTCCCTGTCCGTTTTTTTATTAATTATTGCACTTTAATTATTGTAACGATCCCACCTATATCTACATTCTCATGATGTCTTTATTACGACAAAGTATCAGATATATATATAAACCCTCATACACGCTAAATGTGAAAATTTTACGAAATATTTTTAATCTTGTCTTTTTTTTTCTTGTTCTTTTCCGGGTTGTAAACGTATGATGATGACGATGATGGTGGCATTTACAGTATACTACTACTAACCTTGTTTTCCACCGAGGTTTTGGGTATGTTTCTGTACTAAATACTTGAAGTTGGTATTTTACTATTTTTGTTTGGGTACAGTGAGTTTTTAACATTCTCGTGTTCCGTTTGGCCCTTTCACAAGGAAATTTCTGACCCAAAATAGCTAACCACGTATAAAGTACAGTTATTAGCTTCAGTTAAATTTTTGCATATTACACGCATTTACTAAAAAGCCCCAGAGACCGGTTGACGGTATTATGAAGAGCTGGTTATTCAACTCTTAGGTACTATTCTAGCAAGTAGTGTAGCAACTAGTGGCCACATCAAAAGGTTTGAAAGTGCAATTACGATTAGCACTTTCTACCTTTTCTTTGAACTCTCCATCATCAACAATAAGCTTGTGTACAAATATCCGGTCCACTATTATATTTTGTAACACTCACCCAAGTGAGCTAGCATGTCAAGGCTCTTCCCACATGTGCAAGTGAGAATGTTCATTCCAAAATGATCTGGTTCAAAACAAAATTCCAAAATCCCAAACAAACAAACTTCATTAAAATTTCTCCAAAAAACGAAAAGAAGTCCTGGATAACGTCGCTGGTCGTGGCATGTATCCGGAAAAACATTCGTACCCACACCTGTACCGTCTCTGACTTTTAAACAAACCACAGTCTTATGAAATTGACTTTTCTGGCCGCAAAGGGCTTTACGAGATGAGCGGGTGCACGACGTCGTAAAAATGTTGTGGCTAGCACTGAATCTCTGTGTAAAAACAGAACTCGAAATATCCTACGGTTTTTAAGGACCTTATACGTTTTGTAGTTGGTTGTGTACGGTGATAACAGAAGGTCCAAATTGGAAAGGTATAGGATAGAAGGGAAGGGTTAAAAATTTACTCTGTATTGTAGGTGTGCGCTTTGTGATTTGGTGGCTGGTTGGGTAGAAACGAAATTTGATGTGAGGTGAAGATGGTGTTGATTTAGTCGGGATAAGTTTGGAGCATTGCAAAAACTACAGTATAGACGCATTCACACAATAGAGTATTTCTCGTATTTTGTGGAAAGAAAGTCTGAAAATTTCCATTTACTTTCATAGGAAAGACAAATACAAACTTACAATTCATCTTATGACAACTTCAACACATATAATACATTATATCATTTCCACCACATACCGTGTAGCTATATTGATACTGTAAAATTACCATTTTACGTTAGTTAATATTCAAACTTCATACATAAGCTCCCGGACAGGGTACTTCTTGTTTACGATGTAAACGTTAAGACTTATTCATACCTGGTGTGTTACTTAACGTTGGTTTTACGAAAGATAACTTTTACTCAATAATAAGCTAAATGTTCGTGTATCACAAAATTATCTCTAATCTCAACT